>JAURVB010006903.1:0-11746 GCA_033002965.1 Piper betle
TGGTCAGTCCATCATGTCCATTACCGGCTGGCGAGTCTAATCTACCATGTCCGTTATCGGTTGGTGAGTCCAATCCACCATGTCCGTTATTGGCTGATGGGTCAGTCCATCATGTCCATTACCGGCTGGCGAGTCCAATCCGCTTATGTCCTGTAAAACCCGTGACTCGAGTCAGGGTTTTACGTTACCGAACTAGTCGGTTCAACCGTTGGTTTGAGTCGAGTCAGCTTCATGAACCGCGTACTGAGTCGAGGCCAGCCGTGAGTTATGAGCAATGAGAGTCAGGTGTACCTGAATATATGATGATAACGTCGAGAAGATGGTGAGATATGAGTTATCGAAATATATGAAAGTATGCAGTATTTTTTCTTTTTATATGTTTGATCGTAGAAATAGTTTTAGGCCGAATAATGCGTTAGGACGCGTTGGATTATATTTGGGGGGTTATTAGTTATAGAGCATGCCATTTGGATGTTGTTGTGTTTGTTTTATTTTATGGAATTTTCCATATTTTTCTAGATTTTTTAGAATTTATTACGAACTAGTTATTATTTTGACTCTAGTAGGAATCGAGTCAATACTTAATTACGAAACTGCCATTGAGGGTATTTTTCTCCCTCCGACCCTTCTTCACCCAAACCCCCGCCGCCCCTCGTGCTCGTTGCGCCACCGCCGCCGCCGACGTCATACAACCGCCGATCAACGCCGCCCCGCCCCGCCCCGCCGTGCAGTCGCCGTGCCGCCACAACCCACCCCGGCCACCGTCTCGCCGCCACGACGCCGGAATCGCCCCACAAGCCGCGACGTGCTCCCTCCCTGATTCCGCCGCCGTCCGGGACGCGCCATCACCGCTGTGACCCCGACGACCACCCCCTCGCCGTCGCCGACATTTCCCCCACCATCCTGAGCGCCGTCGAGGCCGGCCGCAGCCCCGATCGGAGCACACCGCCGCTGCCGCCCGTTTTCAACGCTGCCGCTGCCGACGGCCATCGCCGCCCGACTGCTCTGTTTGACACCACCATTGGACCAAGCTTGTCAAGCTGGTGCCGATAGACCCCCTGATTGCCCCATCCCCGAATCATCGCCGGAACTGCCGAAAAATATTGATTATTAGAATTGCATGCCCGGATTTGTGTGTGTTATAAATATATATTTAAATGTAGGTTGATTAAGCATAGAAATATGAAATTGTTTGGTTGAGTGGTGTTAAAAATGGAGGCTAAGAAACAAATTAGGGTAATTAGGTAATGATCATGATGTAATGCAAACTAGCCTAAGTAAACTTGCTAGAATTGATATAGGTTGATGTGTGTTGATTGATGCGTGATTGTGTTGATTGCGTGTGCATGCTATAGGATGTGTGATTCATCATGCGGGCGTTAGTTTTTAGCTTGATTGTGTAGGTACGGTGTAGGAGCTCGCCGCCTAGGCGCGTAGACCCGTTTGGAGCTTCTACCAGGTCCGTTTAGGACTCGTTCTCTGTTTTACGCTATTCCATTGTGTATTTGATTTATCATGTGCAGGACGAGTTAAGTGGCATTTTATCAGATCCCACTTAACTCGGGCCATTTAGCCAACAGTTCTTTTCCGGATTAATAACCCTCGAGGATGAAATCCCTCGAGTTCGTTTTCGAACTTTAGATCCAGCTCACGTTGCCTTCGGGCCTATTGTATAAATCCCAACCCAGACCTATATATATGTATAGTTTTCGTGTTTTTGTGAGAGATTGAATGAGGGAAATCCGACTACCGTGCTACGCGAGCGGGCACGTGTGTGTCGATAGTGGGCTCTGGAATGGTGTGCGGGCCGTTTCATTCCCAGGGATCCTGACAACTCCACCTTTGAGTTCCTCAAACCCGGAGAAGTGTGGAGGTTCACGGGTACTGCATTGCAGCGCATGTCTAGACTTGTGGTTTCAAAGGGTACTGAAGGCGACTGCCTGAGAGTACTCGGCCTTCGTGCTCAAGGCCAAGAGTAATATGGAAGGTGTAGAGGGTGGAAAGGAATGAGATTTGACGCGAGAAGCAATAGAGAAATGGCCGAGGCATGAGAATGTGAAAGATAGGGGACGCTGTCGACCCGAGGGCGACGACTCCCGTATGTGCCCTGATGAGAGTTCTTGAGGAAGTATATGGTTTGATTCAACAGGAGAGTTTGCTCTCCTGTGCCAGATTGACATTAGTTATTTTCCGGGCCGGTAACACTCGTTACTGACGGTTTTTCTATATATATGTAGGTGAGGAATCGACGTTGAAAGCTGTCAGGACTGCGGAGGAGCAGCACGGAACCGCGCACACATGTACCTGCCGCGTGTAACGTATAATGATGGTGTGTTATTGTTATGTAAATGATAATTTTGATGTGTTTGCTTGAGTGAATTGCTTGTTATGAAACAAACTGATAAATATGAATGAGTAGGGAGCCTTGGAGTTCAGACTCGGCTCAGGTAAAAATGAATGAGATAATGGTTGAATGTCATGGTAGATTAGTATGTGTTACCGTATTTTTATAAAATAGTATATATTTTCTTTTGGTTTCTCATTTATTATTTTGTCTTGTTTTCGCTTGTACATCATAGCATGCATGTAGGACTACGTTAGAACCCACGCATCCCATCCATGCATTTCATGTTTGCATCTCCATCTTGAGACACCGAGGGTAGATCCGGGTCGGCTTAACCGAACCGAGTAGATTAGCGAACGGTTCGGTCGCCGGTGACATTTCCGGGTCGGTTCACGGGTGAGCTCAAAACGGGGTGTTACATGTCCGTTATCGGCTAGTGAGTCCAGTCCACCATACCCGTAATTGGCTAGAGAGTCCAATCCGCGCATGTCCAATTTATTTGCTAATGGGTCAGTCCATCATGTCAATTACCAGCTAGCGAGTCCAATCTGCCATGTCCGTTATTGGCTGGTGAGTCCACTCCACCATGTCCTTAATTGGCTGGGGAGTCCAATCCGCCATGTCCAATTTATTAGCTAATGGGTCAGTCCATCATATCCATTACCGGCTGGTGAGTCCAATCCGTCATGTCCGCTATCGGCTAGTGAGTCCAATCCACCATGTCCATAATTGGTGGTGAGTCCAATCCGCCATGTTCAATTTATTGGCTGATGGGTCAGTCCATCATGTCCATTACCGGCTAGCGAGTCCAATTTGCCATGTCCATTATCGGCTGGTGAGTCCAATCCACCATGTCCGTAATTAGCTGGCGAGTCCAATTAGCCATGTCTGGTCCATCGTGTCTATTACAGGCTGGCGAGTCCAATCCGCCATGTCCGTTATCGGCGGGTAAGTCCAATCTACCATGTCCGTAATTGGCTGGCGAGTACAATCCACCATGTCTAATTTATTGTACTATGTCCTGTCAGGTCCTTTCTGACATGTCCATTATAAAATTATGTAGGGCGTAGCCCATGTCGGACCGAGTCAATTCCTTGACCCCGGTTGCACTCGGTGCTTGGTGGTCGAATCTGAGCTCAGGATGACCAGGTTGTCGACAAGGGAAAATACAACATTTGTTATGCGTTTAAAATATATAATATTTACCCATGTTTTTAATATGATTTTGTACTTCCCGGGTATAAACATTATTAATTAAGTAATATTTTACTTTATTTTTTAGTTAATTAATATTTTATTATATATGCTTAACTTTGATGTTTTAATGCAGAAAAAGATGAATAAATTAAGCTTTGGATTTGATTGGTCATGACACTTGGCGCCACCCAATGGCTACAATGTATGGTGTTCAATGGAGTCGAACAGTTGGAAATGTAAAGAGACATTATAATTAATTAGATTACGTCGATTTGTGAACACCCTCTTCGAATTCTTGTATCTCCACTTCTATATAAAGGGGTGGTCATTTGTTGTTGATGATATCTCATCTCTTGGCTTCGGAGTGTAATGAAAGTAGTAGTTTTAGTTTTTGTAATTTCTTTCTCTTTTATAATAAAAATTAGTTTCTTCTTTATAATGTTTTCTATTTTTATTATGGAGTAGTCTCTTATTTTCGTTCTAGAGAAGAATGGAACTTAACATGATTTAATTGAATTTATTTCAAGCTTTTACTCTTTTATTCAATCGTATTGTTTGAATTATCATATTCTTAATGCTAAGAATAGATTGATCACCTATTTCTTAGATCATGAGGTTTAATTAGATTTCGGGAGAAATTAATTAGATTAGTCATTGGTAGTTCATCATACGACGAGTCTTTTGACTTGTTTGTCGTTGTGGTCGGAAGATACACAACACCGTATGCGGTTGTAAGGCAATTCTTAATGCGTTATTTTGTTGATTAATCAATTATCACCGGGAGGTAGAAATTGAGACAAAATAATAGAAGCATGAAGGAGCGGGAGCCACCATGTCATATAATTATCCTAGATCGACAATCCGAGGGAATAAAAGATAAGAGTAAGATATGATGAAGATTAAATTCATATTAAGGGAAATTCGACTCTAGAACGAGTTTTATAAATTTAACTTCGCTTTTTATTTAAGTTAGTATTTAGATTCCATTAAGTTAATTATTTCTGTTTTGTTCTTAATTTTATTTTCTTTAATTAATTTAAGGAAATTCATCTTTCTGTGGGAACGATACTCTAATTTATCATCATACTACTTGTTTCGACCGTGTATACTTGCATGTCACTAAAATTATTCGAACAACATTTTAAATAGTTATACACCATTTCTTTTGAGATAATAAATTTTTGTACAATAATTAATTAGTTTAGTAACATTACAACATAACCCATTAAAATGATTATTTTTAAAGATTTATTACGAGTTCGTATTATTTTTAACTCTAGTCGGTATCGAGTCAGGTGTTATTTACAAGTTGGTATTATTATTTAACTCGAACTGTGTCAAGTCAAGCATTATTTACAAGTTTGCCACCCAAGGTAATTTTCTTCTTCTTCTTCTTCCTCGGCGCCATCCCCTGTTCCCGACAGCAGCCACCCTCCAGGTGCCGCCGGTGATTGTCTCCGGCCGCCGGTGATTGTGTCCGGCCACCGTCAATCATCGCCGCCCAGCCCTGCTATGCCGTTGCGGTGTCGCCCCAGCCAACTCCGGCCGCCTTCCAGCCGCGGCGATGCCTGGATCGCCTGCCTAGCGACACGCTCGCGTCGCCGCTTCCACCGCCGACGAGCGTCGCTGCCTCAATTGGGTGGTCGCCTCGATACCCTCGACCCCCTATCGACCTTCCTCGGCTAGATTGGAGCCCGTCGCCACCCAGGACAGGCTGGATTTCTTCACCCACTGCCGTCGCCTCTATTTTTGCCGCCGTCCTCTGTTTTTGACCATTTACCACCCCAGGCCGGCATCCACACACGTGAGATCGACCCTACACTTATTGACGAATAGAGTAGGATCATCTTCCGACGTCGGAACGACCATCGCCACCGATTCCCGGTGAATCTTTGCCTGTGCTTGCCCATCTCGCCGAAACAGGGGACTCGTCGGCCAACAGTCGTGTTTGGTTTCTTTCTTGTTGATGTTAAACTTTAATCCTCATGATTATACAAGTTTACTATCAAATTAAAAATATGTATGCAAGAAAATTAAGAAGAGGGAGATAGGAATGAATACCTAAGCACGGAAGAAACACTGGCAAGGAAGAGGAGAACTAGGCGGCTAAGGTGAAGAAGACGCCCGTACACCCGTATGTGAAAAGTGACGTCCTCTTTCAAATTTATAAAAATGAAAATGATGGATAGTGTATGTGAAAACACCCATAGACCCGTATTTCATTTAACCGGGTAAATAATAAAATGGGTAAATAATTAACCGGGTAAAGAATATAATACATCGGTCCTTCCCAGACTGCGTTCGGTCTTTCCCGGACAGCGTCTACATCCAATTTTTTTTTTCATGGTCTTTACAATCTCCCCAACTTGGAAATATTTTGTCCCCAAAATATCATAAAGGCATAGTAGAACAATCATGATTAATTTTATTTATTTCTTCGAGGATCAGTTCATGCTACTACAAATATAAAACTCCTATGCCACAAACAGGTTAGGGTATTTCCTTGCCATTTCTTGTTCAGTCTCCCATGTAGCTTCCTCTGACCCCTGATTTTTCTACAATACTTTTGCCAAAGGAATTTCCTTGTTCCTGAGTGTCTTTATTTCTCTTGCCAGGATGCGGATCTGACTTTTCCTCATAGCTTAAATTTGATTGTAGCTCTAAGTCTTCAAAATTTGTGATGATATGATCCTCATCCCGTACATATTTCTTTAGCATTCACACATGGAAAACATTGTGTACTTCAGCTAGGCTTGGTGGCAATGCTAATCTATATGCCCAATTCCCAACTCGATCCAGGATTGGAAACGGTCCTATGAATCTTGGCTTCAACTTCCCAAATATTTTAAATCCGATCACCCCCTTCGTAGGAGATGTCTTTAGGTACACAAACTCCCCAACTTAGAACTCTAGGTTCTTCCTTCGAGTATCAGCATAACTCTTTTGTCGATCCTGAGCTGCCTTAAGTCTCTGTTGAATGAGTTTCACCTTTTCAGTTGCTTCCCTCACCATCTCTAGCCCGACTATAACTGCTTCGGTAGACTCCAGCCAGCACGATGGAGATCTACAGGGCCTACCATATAAGGCTTCAAATGGTGTCCATCCCTATACTGGCTTGGTAAGAGTTATTGTAGGTGAATTCAGCCATGGCTAAGTGTTTCTCCCAATCACCTCCCCAATCGAAAATGCAAGCTCTTAACAAATCTTCCAAAGTTTGAATAGTCCTCTCATTTTGACCATCAGTTTGGGGATGATATGTTGTACTCAACTTAATTTGAGTTCCCATGGCTTTTTGGAAAGCTTCCCAGAAATGTGAGGTGAATAGGGGATCGCAGTCGGAGACTATCTCCTTTGGAATCCCATGCAATTTGACAATATTGTCAGCATATAATCCTGCCAGGTATTCCGCCGTTCTCATTGATTTTGTGGGGATGAAGTGAGCTACC
This sequence comes from Piper betle, assembly GCA_033002965.1. Taxonomy (NCBI): domain Eukaryota; kingdom Viridiplantae; phylum Streptophyta; class Magnoliopsida; order Piperales; family Piperaceae; genus Piper; species Piper betle. The sequence goes on from JAURVB010006903.1 coordinate 6,988, forward strand.
TTAGTTAGCCGGTCCACAACTACCCATATGGAGTCATGCTTCTTTTGAGTTCTTGGGAGCTTTGAAATAAAATCGCATGTGACACACTCCCATTTCCACGTTGGTATTTCTAAAGGTTGCAATAGTCCTTTAGGTAGTTGGTGTTGGGCTTTGATCTATTGGCAAGTCTGGCACTTAGAGACAAAATCCACAACATCCCTCTTCATCCCAATCCACCAGTAGGTTCGCTTGAAATCCTGATACATTTTAGTAACTACAGGGTGTATCGAGAACTTTGAGCGATGAGCCTCCTCCAAGATATTCTGCCTCAGTGCATTATCCTTGGGTACATACAACCTTCCTCTAAATCTGATCACACTATTTGAATCAGCTACAATGTCAGGAATCTTGTCCAACATTTTATTCAGCTCCTCATCACCCATTTGTGCTAGCTTAACACGATCAACTAAATCATTGGAAACAACCAAATTTGCCAGTAAGCCTGTTAGTTGCTCCACCGGGTTGATAGCTACCACTTCTGCTGACATGACCCAAAGTCTAGCTAGCTGTTGACTTTTGTCCACTTTGCCCTTCTGACTCAATGCGTCGGCTACCACATTCGCTTTCCCTGGATGGTATAAGATTTAGAAGTCGTAGTCCTTCAAATATTCTATCCACCGCCTCTGTCGAAGGTTAAGGTCATTCTGGGTGAAGATATACTTCAAACTCTGGTGGTCAGTGAAGACTTCGAACTGGGCTCCATACAAGTAGTGTCTCCAAATCTTCAGGGCAAAAACCACTGCTGCCAGTTCCAAGTCATGGGTTGCATAATTTTGCTCATGAATCTTCAATTGACGAGAGGCATAGGCCACCACCTTACCTTCTTGCATAAGGACACATCCTAAACCCAACCGAGACGCATCACTGAAGACTACGAATCCTTCATTACCATTTGGCAGGGTCAAGACTGGTGCAGTTGTTAAACTCTTCTTTAGAGACTGGAAACTCTCCTCACACTTACTACTCCATTCAAACTTGACCCCCTTCCTTGTGAGTTTGGTCATCGGCGATGCTACTAAGGAGAAGTCTTTAATGAATTTCCTATAGTAACCCGCTAAACCAAGGAAGCTTCTGATATCAGTGACTAACTTAGGTTGTGGCCAATCAGTGACTGCTTTCACTTTTGATAGATCCACTGCAATTCCAGCCTTTGAGACAATATGACCAAGGAAATTTACCTCCCTCATCCAGAAGTCACACTTTGAGAGCTTGGCAAACAGTTGATGTTCTCTCAGAACTTGAAGAGTAATAGACAGGTGCTTCACATGCTCTTCTTCATTATTTGAATAGACCAGAATGTCATCCACAAATACGATAATAAACTTGTCCAGGTATATGTGGAATACTGTGTTCATGAGTGACATAAAGGCCGCTGGTGCATTTATTAGACCAAAAGGCATAACCAGAAACTCATAATGTCCATACCGAGTTCGGAAAGCCATTTTCTGTATGTCTGACTCCTTTACTCGCAACTGGTGATAACCAGACCGCAAGTCTATCTTAGAAAATATTTCGGCTATTTTTAGCTGATCAAACAAGTCATCAATCCTTGGTAAGGGGTACCGATTCTTGACTGTCACTTGATTGATTTTTCGATAGTCAATACACAGCCGAAGTGATCCATCTTTCTTCTTCACAAAAAGAACAGGGGCTCCCCAGGGTGAAGTACTTGGTCTGATGGAAGCCTACCTGCAACAACTCCTCTAGTTGACTCTTCAACTCCTTGAGTTCTTTAGCTACGACTAATGATCCTAATCTGAACAAGGACATAAAATTATACATAAGTATAATTTTAGTCGAGTAAAAATACATGTAACTAAATGACTAATATATATATCACTATTAAATTTCTACAATATTAAATATTTAATTATTCATGTGATATAATCATTTAAATCCTACTTTACATTAATTATCTAGATCATAATTAAAACTTAACAAATAATAAAATAATTATTAACTTATCAATAAGTATTTAATTACTATTAGTATATTTTCCTTTGATACGATAATTACTTAACCACAATCTTGATAATTTAGTTTACGGTTTTAAATCTTTAATTGCTATCCTTATTCATAGCAATTAAATTAAATAAGTTGTACGATTAAATTATTTAAAATAATTTGTATTATTCTAATCTAAAAATATTATTAATACAATTATTTTAAATTATTTGAACTTTATTTATTTTCATTATGCTATTTAGGTTCGACACTTATGATTGTTACCCGACTATAGTTTAATAACCCATTTTCTACATTACTGACTCGTTATTAAAATAATCACTTTATTTACTTAATATCAAATTTAATATGATAAAGGTAAATATTGTAGGCCTTGCTGGCCAGGTGTTACTCAAAATTTAACAAAACCAAACCTATAACGACCGGTCCTAACCGAACCGGGTGTTACTTAAAAGGTTACATGAATAATATAAAACCAAATAAGTCTACCATTTCTAACTCAAAAGAACTTATGTTTCAAATGACAACGTTTGAAATAATTATCCCACAGTCTTGGACAGTTTCTCATAGCCACATTTATAACACAAAAAAGTAAAAGAGAAGCCCGCTTATTATCTGTTCACCACCTGAGTTGGTAGAAGAACCACCCTGTCGTCTCTTAGTCTTTAGTTCGAGTTGCTAACCTGCAGACGTAATTCCGCGTTAGTGGTTAAACACTAAGCCGTATAATTAAATAAAATAAGTCCATAAACTCCCTATCATTATCTATAATATCGGCTGTTCTGACCATTCCAACATGTCCATTTATTAGCTGATGGTTCATTCCACCATGTCCATTAGTTGGCTGATGGGTCAGTCCGCCATGTCTATCTATTGGCTGATGGGTGAGTCCATCATGTCCATTACCTGCTAGCTGAGTCCAATCTAGCCATGTCCGTTATCGGCTGGTGAGTCCAATCCACCATGTTCGTAATTGGTTGATGGGTCAGTCCATCATGTCCATTACTGGCTGGCGAGTCTAATCCGCCATGTCCGTTATCGGCTGGTGAGTCCAATCTACCATATCCGTAATTGAGCTGGGTGAGTCAGATCTGCCATGTCCAATTTATTGGCTGATGGGTCAGTCCATCATGTCCATTGCCGGTTGGCGAGTCCAATCCGACCATGTCTGTTATCGGCTGGTAAGTCCAATCCACCATGTTCGTAATTGGCTGGCAGAGTCCAATCCGCCATATCCAATTTATTATACTATAGACTGTCAGGGTCCTTTCTGACATGTCCCTTATTGAGATTTATGAAGGGTGTAGCCCGTGCCGGATTGAGTTAATTCCTTGACCCTGGTTGCACTTTCGGTGCATGGTGGTCAAATCTTGGCTCAGGCTGACTAGGTTGTCCACAAAGGAAAATACAACATTTTAAATAGTTAATACGAACCTGGATATTTCAAACTCGCAGAAGCATTGCGACCAACGATCCTAATCTGAAGGAGAATATAAAATTATACATAAGTATAATTTTATTCGAGTAGAAATGCATGTAGCTAAATATCTAATATATATCATTTTCAAAAATATTAAATATTAAATTATCAACAAATCTAGTGAGATAATTACTTATTCTTGTGACAAAATTATTTAAGTCCTACTTTATATTTTAAATTAATTATCCAAATCATGATTATCACTTAACAAATAATAAAGTAATTATTAATTCATAAACAATTATTTAATTATTATTATTAGTATATTTTCGTTTGAGACAATAAATTTTTGTACAATAATTAATTGGTTTAGTAACATTACCAATAACCCATTAAAATGATTATTTTTAAAGATTTATTATGTGTTCGTATAATTTTTAACTCGAGTCGGTATCGAGTCAGGGTATTATTTACGAGTTAATATTATTATTTAACTCGAGCTGTGTCAGAGTCAAGCATTATTTACAAGTTTGCCACCCAAGGTAAATTTTCTTCTCCTTCTTCTTCCCGGGTGCCATCCCCTATTCTCGACAGCATGCCGCCCTCCAACCGCCGCCACCGGCGGTACGTCTCCGGCCGCCTTCCGGTATAGGTAAATAAAGTGATTGTTTTCATAAAAAAAAATCGAAGCGGAAGCTGTCTGGGAAGGACCAGACGCAGTCTAGGAAGGATCGAACATGTTATATTCTTTACCCGATTAATTATTTACCCCGTTTATTATTTACCCGGTTCGATGAAATACGGGTCTAGGGGTGTTTTCACATACCCTAGCCATCATTTTCATCTTTATAAATTTGAAAGAGGACGTCATTTTTCACATACGGGTGTAGGGGTGTCTTCCTCACCTTAGCCGCGTAGTTCTCCTTTTCTTTGCCGGTGTTTCTACCTTGCTTGGGTATCCTTCCTATCTCCCTGTTCATTATTTTCTTGCTTGCATATTTTAGTTGATAATAAGCATTTATAATCCTGAGGATTAAAGCTAAAATCAACAAGAAAGAAACTAAACACGACTGTTGGCCGACGAGTCCCCTGTTTCGGCGAGATGGGCAAGCACAGGCAAAGTTTCGCCGGGCATCGGTGGTCGACGGTCATTCCGACGTCGGAAGGTGATCCTACTCTCTTCTTCGATCAGTGTAGGGTTGATCTCACGTGTGTGGATGCCGGCCTGGGGTGGTAAATGGCCGAAAATAGAGGACGGCGGCAAAAACAGAGGCGACGGTAGTGGGTGAAGAAATCCGGCTGTCCTGGGTGGCGACGGGTTCCAATCTAGCCGGG
>JAURVB010006905.1:0-12805 GCA_033002965.1 Piper betle
CTCAATTTGCATGCCACATGTATAGTTATAAATTTGTTAGTATTGTTTTCTTTATTACCATGTATTAATGATACGAGCACACATTACAGTATGCATCATATAAAGATAACGGTATTTTATTTAGTAATGGGTTTCGATGTATGTTACGAAGTCTGAGCTCGCCGTGGATGTGTTGTTGGGCTTGGAGCTTGGACCACAGGTTCGTAGGACTCTCTCTCTCTTTGCTTGACTCCTTGCGTGTAGAGTTTAATCTTGTTTTAAACGTAGGACAACATCAGCGGTATTTTATCAGATCCCTCTAATGTCGGGCCATTTAGCAATATTTTCTACACATGTTTGATAAAATTACAAAGATGAGATCCCTTCTTGCTTTTCGAACTAAAGCTCCAGAATGTATGATACAAGCCTTTTCCCTAAACCTATTATATAAGTACGCATATTTTTACATAATTAATGAATAAGAGAATGAGTGGTATGGAGATATGTATGGACCACAATAGTACTCCTTCAAACCCTGAGGTAGTGCGGTGTATGAGGGTACTTCGTAATGCAGCACAATATTGGAAATTGTGGGACTAACTTAAAAGTTCCTTTTGCCACTCAAGTATTGTGGCACGTGTAATATGGAGGATGTGAGGGCATACGTGTTATATGTATGATTATGAATATTAGTTGTACATGCGAGCTGGCACTTATTTAAGTATATTTGTTTACCGCCCAGTGTGAGGTAATTTTGAAGTTTTATAAGTTTCTGTGGGTAATGGATTACCCATTTGCAAATTTGTACTAGTTATTTTTCAGACTTGTAACACTTATTACTAACGTTTTTCACATAATATATGTAGGTCTTGCAAATCCTGAGTCGACTTTGGTGGGAGGACAGATAAACGTTACACACTTCAGCGCATTTATTTCTTTTTTCTTCTATTTATATTTGATTTTTTTTTCTCATGACACCAAGAGGGTTGTTTCGATCTATTTTATCGATCGAGTCTTACCAACCAACAATATTAAATATGACTCAACTCGAACATAATATTTCTGATTTGGTTCTTAGGTGAACCGAAATTGGGGTGTTATAGAAATCCATTATAAGATGGGCCAGCTGGAACCTTAATATTGTAGTCATGTTCTTACTGTCACTCCTTTATCCTGTTAGGCCCTCTGGGCCCCCAAAAAGACTTTCAATAAGTGTCACAGGCCTCTCTTAATCCAAAAGTTAGCTTAGGGAATAAGGCTTTCGTATTAGCCTATATAAAAGTCACCAACACCCTCTAGTATGTTTGTTTACCACCTAGTGTAAGGCAATTCTGAAGTTTTATAAGTTTTTGTGGGTAATAAATTACCCATTTTCTAGTTTGTACTAGTTATTTTTTGGACTTGTAACACTCATTGCTGACGTTTTTCAAATTATATATGTAGGTCTTGCAAATCCTGAGTCGACTTTGGTAGGAGGACAGAGGGTAGATAAACGTTGCTAACATTTTTCATATAATATATGTAGGTCTTGCAAATCCTCCTGAGTCGACTTTGGTGGAAGGACAGATAAGTGTTGCTGCCGTTTTTCATATAATATATGTAGGTCTTGCAAATCCTATAAGTTTTTTATATAATATATGTAGGTTTTGCAAATTTTGCAAATCCTGAGTTGACTTTGCTGGGAAGACAGATAAACGTTACACTTCCTTGAGCTCAACACATTTATTTCCTTTTTAATTCTATTTATATTTGATGTTTTTTTTAACGCATATTTAATAATGTCTTCCATTCTCATGACACAATAGCATTGTTTCGATCTATTTTATTGACCAAGAGGGTTGTTTCGATCTATTTTATCGATCGAGTCTTACCAACCAACAATATTAAACATGACTCAACTCAATCATAACATTTCTAATTTGATTCTTAGGTGAACCGAAATCGGAGTGTTACAGAAATACACCATAAGATGGGCCAGCTAGAACCTTAATATTGTGGTCATGTTCTTACTATCACTCCTTTATCCTATTAGACCCTCTGGACCCCCAAAAGGGACTTAAAATGGGCTGGCTAGAACCTTAATATTGTGGTCATGTTTGGTCATGTTCTTGCTGCATTCCTTTATTCTGTTAGGCCCTCTGGGCCCCCAAAAGAGACTTACAAGCCTCTCTTAATCTAAAAGCTAGCTTAGGGAATAAGGCTTTCATATTAACCTATATAAAAATTACGAACACCCTCTACAACCAATATGGGATAAACCCAACAACTCCCTTTCACATATCAGGCGTTCTCGAAATCTCTCTTAGATGTGGGATAAGCCCAACAACTCCCCTTCACATATCGGGCATTCCTGAAATCTCTTGTAATCCAAAAGCTAGCTTAAGGAATAAGCCTATATAAAAGTCATGAGCATCCTATGCAACCGATGTAGGATAAACCCAACAACTCCCCTTCACATATCAGGCGTTCCCAAAATTATTTATCCCAACAACTCCCCTTCACATATCAGGTGGAACCCATGAAGGAGACAACCATAATCGGCGTAGGCAAACCCGCGACTAACCTGGCTCTGATACCACTGTTAGGCCCTTTGGGCCTCTAAAACGGACTTGCAATAAGTGTCACAGGCATCTCTTAATCAAAAAGCTAGCTTAGGCCCTTTGTGCCCCCAAAAGGGACTTGCAATAAGTGTCACATGTCTCTCTTAATCAAAAAACTAGCTTAGGGAATAAGACTTTCTCATTAGTCTATATACAAGTCACCAACACCCTCTACAACTAATGTAGGATAAACCCAACATATCCATGTATTTTGCTTCTAGTTAATAATAAATATATTTTTGAGGAAAAAAAGAGGTACAAGTGAGCTGAAAATTATTAGCCATTATTTGTATTTTCTCACTGGACATTTCATCTCTGTTAGTTCTTAGTTCAACTGAAATAGGAATTGCAAAACAATTTTATTCAACAAAATATGTTGGAGGACATTTCACGATATTCAGAGTTAGTATTCTCCTTTTTATCTAGGTTCCCTTAATCAAACATCAAATTTTATTAAACATATTTTTCTTACATTTTATATAATGAATGATATTTTATTTTTTTTAAAATTATTCATAATAAAAATATATTAGATAAAAAAATTTTAATTTCAAATAAAACATGTCAATATTAAATTCACATTTCAAACACCAAAAATATATATTATTTTATTTTTTAAATTTTGATGGTCCGAAATTCAATTTATTTTATATGGTCCAAAATTTAATAAAATATATATTTTCACTTTTTAGTTCATCGATAAGATAATTTTAGAGTTTATTTATCTTTTATAAGTCATATACATATATATATATATATATATATATATATATATATAAAGTTTGTAAAAGTAGTAACTTTTATCCACTTTCTACTTTGATATTAATAAAAATAAATCGTATGGTTATTTTCCTCATTAAATAAAAAATGATGGAATTTGATTTTGATTGATATAAAAGTTTTAAAAGTGGTTATATCTAATAACATTTTATAAACTTAGATATTTTTTGAATGAAAAAGCTCAAATCTAGGTATTTACGATATTTTCGATTTTTTTATGTAGTGGGTAAATTAGTGGCACAATCTCGTTTGGAAGTATGGGGTAAACTTTTTTCAGTAAATGGGTAGTAAGTGGATGACAATTTGGTTTGCAAGTTAAATTGACAAATAAGAATCTCTCTTGATCATATTCTTTAATTCAACATCTTGAATTCCTTAAGTTGGTTTGTAAAATGTCAAAACGGTAGTAAAATTTACTAAAATGGAGTAGTCTAGCAGGTAGAAATTCATCGAGCCCTAATGGTCCACCCTATCCTTCCGAATGCATTATGTTTCCTGATTTCATTAGATTAAAATAATTTGAGATTTAGCATGATATTTTTAAGTATTGTATTTCAAAGTGTTAGCTAGCTATTATATTTTGTTCAGGCATATTTGGAGTCCCCATGGTCATGAACAAACTTTAGAATGTTTGCTGGGTATGTAAGAATTAGCCAGTCGACTATGGTGAGAGGACAAATAAACGTTACACACACTGTATCATAGTGGTGACATGCTATCACCCAGTGAGGGAATTCTGAAGTTTTTAAAGTTTTCGTGGGTAATGGATTACCCATAGTGAGGGAATTCTGAAGTTTTTAAAGTTTTCGTGGGTAATGGATTACCCATTTGCCAGTTTATATTAGTCATTTTTTAAACTTGTAACACTCATTACTAACGACGTTTTTCATATAATATATGTTGGTCTTGCAATACCTGATTCGACTTTGGTTTGGTGAGAGGACAAATAAATGTTATACACACTTTAGCTTAGAGAATTTTTTCCTTTTTACTTTTATTTATATTTAATGATTTTTTTAACCCATATTTAATATTGTCTTCCATTCTCATGACACCAAGATGGTAAAATTTCTGATTCAGTTCTTAGGTGAACCGAAAACGGGGTGTTACAGAAATTCACTATAAGATGGCCCAACTGGAACCTTAAGTTCTTAATATTGTAGTCATGTTCTTATTGTCACTACATTATTTTGTTAGGCCCTTTGAGCCCCCAAAAAGGACTTATAATAGGTGTCATGGTCCTTTCTTAATCTAAAAACTAGTTTAGAGAGTTAGGCTTTCAAATTAGCCTATATTTAAGTCACCAACACCCTCTAAAACAAATGTGGGACAAACGCAACAATTCCCCTTTACATATCGGGATGGCTTAGGGAATGAGGCTTTCACATTAGCCGTTGTGGGATAAACCCAACAACTCCCCTTCAAATATTATGCGTTCACATATCGTCTGACAATCTTACTACGTAGGCAAACTGGCTAACCGGGCTCTGATACCAGTGTTAGACCCTTAGGGCCCCGAAAATGACTTGCAATAGGTGTCACAAGCCTTTCTTAATCCAAAAGCTAACATAGAGAATAAGGCATTCCTATTAACCTATATACAAGTCACCAACACCCGTTACGACCAATGTGGGATAAACCCAACTTATCCATGTATTTTGCTTCTAATTGATAATAAATATCTTTTTGAGGGAAAATAGAGAGGTACAAGTGAGCTGAAAATTATTAACCATTATTTCTATTTTGTCATTGGACATTTCATCTCCGTTAGTACTTAGTTCAACTGAAATAGGAATTGCAAAACAATTTTATTCAACAAAATATGTTAGAGGGTATTTCACTATATTCACAGTTAGTATTCTCCTTTTTTGTTAGGTTCCTGATTGCCTGAGCAATGGGAAAAAAAATTTCTGCCCCAAAGGTTGATCTGGGCCGTCCGATTAAAAGAACGGCCCAGATCTATTCTTTTCAAATAAAAAAACATCTTATATATTTTAGAGAAGTTTTTCTTATTAGTAAAAATAGCTTCCACAAATTCATCTTCTCCGTCATTTTCATTTTATTCTTGTTGAACTCTGTTTGATGGCATGGATTTTGTAAAATCCATCATCTAACCCTCACCCAAAGTTGTTTCTCTTTATTTCACAAAAAAATAAAACTTTCTCGGTTACTTTTGTACTACAAAGCAAAGTGAAGACAACTACTTCAGAAATATGAACCGAACTTCTTTATCCTTTACGGTACTTCAGTTTTACATAGTCCACCCTAAGTTTTCAAAGGTTGTGGAAAAATCTTTATGAAAATATGTTGAGTTCTTTTCGAATTAGATTTTGCGAGCCTATCACCTCAAATCCTATTATGTGTGCCCATACTCAAGTGAAAGAGTGACTTTTAATTGGAGCCCCATCGGATAATCTAATAATAGGTCATCTAAATTAGAATGATAGAATTGTGAAATCAAATATTTGTGAAATAAGCAATATATCAAAATCATTTTCAAATATGTCATTCTATTTGAATGACTTAATTGGAGAAAATAAATTCAAGAGATACCCACTTTTACAAATATTATTAAAATTAAAATTTTAATTAGTAATAAATACTATGTGTGGGTGGATTGAGAAAAATGTTAGTCATTTCGTGAGATTGTTATGCAATCGGCAAGCAACAAGCGGCTGTACTTAATCACAATCTTAGCCAACCCCAATTAGCCTGGCCACTATCCCAATAGGTGTGGTCAATTTGTTTTTTGGAAAATATTACAAATGATGAAAAACCATTATCTACTTTGATATTATCTAAATTTTTAATGTAAATCACAAAATAATTTAGAGATAGATGATAATCATATATATATTTTGGAAATAAATTCTAATTTTGTAGATAAATATACATTTTTGTATTATATTAAATGATAATCACATAATAATGTAGAGATAGGTTCTAACAATCGGTTCTGCCGATGCATGGCAATTGCATTTACCTCTTACCTCTTACCAATCAGTTGCAATTATTCATCATTATCTAGAGTAGATTATGTGAGGACGATTTACATCTAAATATACTAATTATCTTTCTTCTTTGTATTAACCGCCTCCAGTTTCTAGCATTGCAAGAAACCGCCTCCAGTTTCTAGCATTACAAGAAACCGAAATGACGTCTATAAATACATATTCCCATCACCCACATAACTCTTCTTCAAGCAGCGTTCATGGCTTTCTCTAAGCTTCTCACGGCAATCGTCTTCGTCTCTCTTTTCTTCTCCTGTGCGGCGCGGCCTGCGCCTACTTCTCTTCTCGGTGGGCAGTCCTACGAAGCCATATACAGTTTCGGCGACTCCCTCACCGACACCGGCAACCTCATCCGTCAAGGCCTCTCCGGCGGCTTCGGCACGATCGGGAACAGCCCCTATGGCGAGAGCATGGGCGGTGCAACAGGCAGGTGCTCCGACGGCCGCCTCATGATCGACTTCATCTCCGACTATTTGCACCTGCCCTCCCCGCCCCCATACCTCGACACCAGCAACTCCCGCTCGTCCACCACCGGCGTCAACTTCGCCGTCGCCGGCGCCACCGCGCTCGACGTCGGCGAACTCAACGACAGGGGCATCGGCAACACCTTCACCAGCAGCTCCCTCGGGGTGCAACTCGGCTGGTTCAAGGACCATCTCAAGTCGGCGGGCAGCACCGACCTGGGCAAGGCGCTCTTCTTGTTGGGGGAGGTGGGAGGCAACGACTACAACTACGCCCTCGCCGGCGGTAAGCAGATGGAGGAGGTGACCGCCCTCATCCCCGACGTCGTCAACAAGATCACCGACACTGCCGAGGAGTTGATCAACATGGGTGCAAGGCACTTGGTGGTACCGGGAAACTTTCCTATCGGATGCATGCCCATCTACCTCACCATGTTCCAAGGCAGCGACGCTTCAGTATACGATGGCAACAAGTGCGTGAAGAGCTTGAACGAGTTTGCGCAGAGCCACAACAGCCATCTGGAGAAGGCATTGGAGGGGTTGAGGAGCAAGTACTCGGATGTTGCGATCAAGTACGCAGACCTTTACAACTCTCTACAAGACCTTGTGGGGATCAAAGTGAACGAGGGATCGGACGAAAGAGCTCACAGTGCTTGCTGTGGAGGAGGAGGAGAGTACAACTTCGATGTGAACCGAATGTGTGGAGCCGAGGGCACCAATGTGTGCTCTGATCCGTCGGAGTACTTGCAATGGGATGGAGTTCATCTCACCCAGGCGGCATACCATCTCATCGTTAATCACCTTGCGTCCGAGGGTGTTTACAACTAGATATACAGTTTGATAGAAGCAAATTCAACATCCTTGTTTTTTAATTAGATTTTCTTCTTAATCAGTTAGGTTTATTATCCTAACTTATTTAGAATTGTTCAGCATAGATTATGAACAGGCTCTTATGCCATTTGAATTTATGTATTTTGTAAATTGAAAATAAACGACATTTTTGTAGTTACATCTGAATTCATTAGTTGCATAGATTGGTATGTGTATTTGTACATGTAGTTGATGGATCGGCCAGCAATGACTCGAGCAAGATTTCGGTGCAAAAATAATATAACTCATCAACTTCAATACAAAGTCGTATGCGATTGATTTACTTTTTCTTAACTTGTCATAGATTGGTATGTATTTGGTACATGTAGTTGATGGATCGACCAGCAATGACTCGAGCAAGATTTTGGTGGGAAAATATTATAACTCATCAACTTCAATACAAAAGCATGTGCGTTTGATTTACTTTTTCCTAAAGTTGTTTTAATAATAATAAACTTTGAAATTATAATCACTGTGGACATTTATTACAAGTTAATTAGGGGTTTGATTTGTTAATCATTAGTTAAATTGGCAGGTCACATTTTGCAATCCGATTAAAATGTTTAGAGGTAAGACTCATTGGTCTTCAAGGTCTACCTGCGATTGCCAACCAGCGGGTTAGGTCCAGTTTCAACACCGGGATGCAATCCAATATTATTATATTATTTTTAGATAAAAATAATGATTATTTATTTATTTTAACACTAAAGTATAGTCGTATAAAAGTACTACAAATAATTTTAATTTTAATAAGCACAAAATTTTAGTTACTAGATAAAATATAATTTTTAATGATTTTTATTCAAATAAAATTATACTTTAAGTATTTTTAATAATAATTAATAATATTTATATAAATTAATATAAAATTTTTAAAAATCTAAATTAAGTATATATTATTAAGTAACAATGTGAGATCCCTCCACTTAATCCCACATTTAATACTTATTGGGATAAGATCCTCTTTATTATTGAGAATAGATTATAGATTTTTTAACTTATTTCATTATTTTTTAAAAAATGACTTAGGTCCAATATGTTACACTTTCGGCTGGATAGTTATAAATAGTATCAGAGGAACCTGGTTTCGTGTTAGATGATGGGTTAGACTAGGTGCGTTAGGTAAGGCTGCCCGGTCACGAGCTGGAGAAGGTCATGTGCTGAGGCTAGAAATGGGCCAAGTATAGAAATTTCAGAGACGAAATTTTTTAAGGTGGGTAGATTATGAGATCCCTCAATTTAGCCTACTCTAATACATCTAAGGTGGGTGTGCCACCGATTTCAAAGCATTTTTTTGATGTTGGTGAGCCACCTTCAATAGAGTTGACCACCCAAACCGATTGAGCCTAGCATTGCCGATCGTCGATGCCAAAATTGTCATCGCCAAAATCATCGCCAGTGACTCCACCTAACCCGGCACTATCTGGCTAGTCAGGACTCGAACTCCATAAGTCACCACCCCCACCATGCGGCACTTCCCAGTTAGTCGGCATTCGAACTCCATCGATCACCACCACCACCATGCTCTCCATTGCCAGGGCCATCAATCGAGACCAGCGGTGACCCCTAGCTGCCCACGATGGATGTTTTTCGGTGACCTAGTCTTGCCCGTTTGCTTGTGTCCCGCTTTAGTTTCCTATTCACTTGCCTAGCAGTTCCGCTATCATAACTGTGCAAATGTCCTTGTCCACTGAGTCCAGCCTATAACACCATGATATTGGTTCACCTAAGAATTGAATCAGAACTGCTACGATCAAGTCGAGTCATGTTAAAAGTTGTTGGTCGGTAAGACTCGATCGATACAATAGATCGAAACAACCTTCTTGGTGTCATGAGTTTGGAAGACACCGTTAAATACACGTCAAAACACATTGAACATAAATAAAAATAAGAAAGTAAATAATTGGGTAGAGCTCAAGTGTGTAGCACCAAAGTCGACTAAGGATTGCAAGACCTATATATATTATATGAAAAATGTCAGTAACAAATGTTACTGGTTTGAAAAATAACTAATACAAACTGGCAAATGAGTATTCCATTACCCATGAAGACTTATGAAATTTCAAGATGGCCTCACACTGGACGGTAAAGAAACTTATTTAAGCAAGTGTCGGCTCACATGCACGGCTCATAATCATATTTATACATACAACACTTATGCCCTCACATCTTTCATATTACTGCCATGGTACTTGAGTGGCAAAAGGAGCGGTTAAGTTAGTGCCACAAATTTTAGAAATATGCTGCATTACGCAGTACCCTCATACGCCGTATTACCTCAGGGTTTGATGGAGTACTAATGCGGTCTATATATATCTTTGTACCACTCATTCTCTTATTCGTGAAATCTATAAACATGCGCGTACTTATATAATAGGTTTAAGGAAAAAGGCTTGTATCATACGTTTCTGAAGCTTCAGTTCAGAAACCAACTAGGGATCTCATCCTTGCAATTTAATTAAACATGCATAGAAAATACAGCTAAAGGCCCTGACATGGGAGGGATGCAATAAAATGCTGCTGATGCAGTTTTACGTATTGAACACGATTAAACACTACACACACTTGAGCTCAACACGGTTACTTGTTTTCTTACTTTTATTTATGTTTAATGTGTTTTGACATGCATTTAACGGTGTCTTCCAATCTCATGACACCAAGAAGGTTGGCTCGATCTATTGTATCGATTAAGTCTTACTGGCCAATAACTTTAAAAATGACTCGACTCGATCGTAACATTTCTAGTTCGGTTCTTAGGTAAACGTTATACACACTGGATCATAGTGGTGACATGTTACCGCCCAGTGTGAGGTAATTCTGATATTTTTTAAGTTTTTGTGGGTAATGGATTACCCATTTGCCAGTTTATATTAGTTATTTTTAAACCTGTAACACTCATTGCTGACGACATTTTTCATATAATATATTTTGGTTTTGCAAATCCTAAGTCGACTTTGGTTTAGTGAGAGAACAAATAAATGTTAAACACACTTTAGCTCAACCCATTTTTACTTCTATTTATAATTAATGCATTTTTTAACTCATATGTAATATTGTCTTCCATTCTCATGACACTAAGAGGGTTGTTTCAATCTATTTTATTGATCGAGTCTTATCGACCAACAATATTAAACATGACTCGACTCGATCGTAAAATTTTTTGTTCAATTCTTAGGTGAACCAAAATTGGGGTGTTACAGAAATCCACTATAAGATGGCCCAATTGGAACATTAATATTGTAGTCATGTTCTTACTATCACTGTTTTATCTTGTTAGGCCCCTGAGCCCCAAAAGGGATTTGTAATAGGTGTCGGGCCTCTCTTAATCTAAAAACTAGCTTAGGGAATATGGTTTTTACATTAACCTATATACAAGTCACCAACACCCTCTAAAACCGATGTGGGATAAATCCAACAACTCCCCTTCACATATCGGGCTAGTTTAGGGAATAAAGCTTTCACATTAACCTATATAAAAGTCACCAACACCCTCTATAATCGATGTGGGATAAACCCAACAACTCCACTTCGGGCATTCACATATCGTCTGACAATCATCCTATGTAGACAAACCAACTAAGCAGGTTCTCATACCAGTGTTAGGCCCTTTGGGCCCCAAAAAGGACTTGTAATAGGTGTCACGTGCCTCTCTTATTCTAAAAGCTACCTTTGAGAATAAGGCATTCCCATTAACATATATACAAGTCACCAACACCCTTTACGACCAATATAGGATAAACCCAACTAAACCATGTATTTTGCTTCTAATTAATAATAAATATCTTTTTGAGGAAAAAAAGATAGGTACAAGTGAGCTGAAAATTATTAACCATTATTTCTATTTTGTCACTAGACATTTCATCTCTGTTAGTACTTAGTTCAGCTGAAGTAGGAATTGCAAAACAATTTTATTCAACAAAATATGTTAGAGGGTATTTCACTATATTCAGAGTTAGTATTCTCCTTTTTATTTAGGTTCCTGATTGCCTGAGCAATGGGAGAAAAAAAATTTTCTGCCCCAATGATTAATCTAGGCCGTCCGATATTCTTTTCAAAAAAAACATCTTATATATTTTAGAGAAGTTTTTCTTATTAGTAAAAATAGCTTCCACAAATTCATCTTCTCCGTCATTTTCATTTTATTCTTGTTGAATTCTGTTTGATGGCATGGATTTTGTAAAATCCATCATCTAACCCTCACCCAAAGTTGTTTCTCTTTACTTCACAAAGAAAAATAAAACTTTCTTGGTTACTTTTGTACTACAAAGCAAAGTGAAGACAACTACAGAAATATGAACCTAACTTCTTTATCCTTTACAGTACTTCAGTTTTACATAGTCCACCCTAAGTTTTCAAAGGTTGTGGAAAAATCTTTATGAAAATATGTTGAGTTCTTTTCGAATTAGATTTTGCGAGCCTATCGCCTCAAATCCTATTATGTGAGCCCATACTCAAGTGAAAGAGTGACTTTTAATTGGAGCCCCATCGGATAATCTAATAATAGGTCATCTAAATTAGAATGATAGAATTGTGAAATCAAATATTTGTGAAATAAACAATATATCAAAATTATTTTCAAATATATCATTCTATTTGAATGACTTAATTGGAGAAAATAAATTCAAGAGATACCCACTTTTACAAATATTATTAAAATTAAAATTTTAATTAGTAATAAATACTATGTGTGGGTGGATTGAGAAAAATGTTAGTCATTTCGTGAGATTGTTATGCAATCGGCAAGCAACAAGCGGCTGTACTTAATCACAATCTTAGCCAACCCCAATTAGCCTGGCCACTATCCCAATAGGTGTGGTCAATTTGTTTTTTGGAAAATATTACAAATGATGAAAAACCATTATCTACTTTGATATTATCTAAATTTTTAATGTAAATCACAAAATAATTTAGAGATAGATGATAATCATATATATATTTTGGAAATAAATTCTAATTTTGTAGATAAATATACATTTTTGTATTATATTAAATGATAATCACATAATAATGTAGAGATAGGTTCTAACAATCGGTTCTGCCGATGCATGGCAATTGCATTTACCTCTTACCTCTTACCAATCAGTTGCAATTATTCATCATTATC
>JAURVB010006906.1:0-10413 GCA_033002965.1 Piper betle
TCTCAATTTGCATGCCACATGTATAGTTATAAATTTGTTAGTATTGTTTTCTTTATTACCATGTATTAATGATACGA
Organism: Piper betle; assembly: GCA_033002965.1. Lineage (NCBI taxonomy): Eukaryota > Viridiplantae > Streptophyta > Magnoliopsida > Piperales > Piperaceae > Piper > Piper betle. Next base: position 78 of record JAURVB010006906.1, read on the forward strand.
GCACACATTACAGTATGCATCATATAAAGATAACGGTATTTTATTTAGTAATGGGTTTCGATGTATGTTACGAAGTCTGAGCTCGCCGTGGATGTGTTGTTGGGCTTGGAGCTTGGACCACAGGTTCGTAGGACTCTCTCTATCTTTGCTTGACTCCTTGCGTGTAGAGTTTAATCTTGTTTTAAACATAGGACAACATCAGCGGTATTTTATCAGATCCCTCTAATGTCGGGCCATTTAGCAATATTTTCTACACATGTTTGATAAAATTACAAAGATGAGATCCCTTCTTGCTTTTCGAACTAAAGCTCCAGAATGTATGATACAAGCCTTTTCCCTAAACCTATTATATAAGTACGCATATTTTTACATAATTAATGAATAAGAGAATGAGTGGTATGGAGATATGTATGGACCACAATAGTACTCCTTCAAACCCTGAGGTAGTGCGGTGTATGAGGGTACTTCGTAATGCAGCACAATATTGGAAATTGTGGGACTAACTTAAAAGTTCCTTTTGCCACTCAAGTATTGTGGCACGTGTAATATGGAGGATGTGAGGGCATACGTGTTATATGTATGATTATGAATATTAGTTGTACATGCGAGCTGGCACTTATTTAAGTATATTTGTTTACCGCCCAGTGTGAGGTAATTTTGAAGTTTTATAAGTTTCTGTGGGTAATGGATTACCCATTTGCAAATTTGTACTAGTTATTTTTCAGACTTGTAACACTTATTACTAACATTTTTCACATAATATATGTAGGTCTTGCAAATCCTGAGCGACTTTGGTGGGAGGACAGATAAACGTTACACACTTCAGCGCATTTATTTCTTTTTTCTTCTGTTTATATTTGATTTTTTTTCTCATGACACCAAGAGGGTTGTTTCGATCTATTTTATCGATCGAGTCTTACCAACCAACAATATTAAATATGACTCAACTCGAACATAATATTTCTGATTTGGTTCTTAGGTGAACCGAAATTGGGGTGTTACAGAAATCCATTATAAGATGGGCCAGCTGGAACCTTAATATTGTAGTCATGTTCTTACTGTCACTCCTTTATCCCGTTAGGCCCTCTGGGCCCCCAAAAAGACTTTCAATAAGTGTCACAGGCCTCTCTTAATCCAAAAGTTAGCTTAGGGAATAAGGCTTTCGTATTAGCCTATATAAAAGTCACCAACACCCTCTAGTATGTTTGTTTACCACCTAGTGTAAGGCAATTCTGAAGTTTTATAAGTTTTTGTGGGTAATAAATTACCCATTTTCTAGTTTGTACTAGTTATTTTTTGGACTTGTAACACTCATTGCTGACGTTTTTCAAATTATATATGTAGGTCTTGCAAATCCTGAGTCGACTTTGGTAGGAGGACAGAGGGTAGATAAACGTTGCTAACATTTTTCATATAATATATGTAGGTCTTGCAAATCCTCCTGAGTCGACTTTGGTGGAAGGACAGATAAGTGTTGCTGCCGTTTTTCATATAATATATGTAGGTCTTGCAAATCCTATAAGTTTTTTATATAATATATGTAGGTTTTGCAAATTTTGCAAATCCTGAGTTGACTTTGCTGGGAAGACAGATAAACGTTACACTTCCTTGAGCTCAACACATTTATTTCCTTATTAATTCTATTTATATTTGATGTTTTTTTAACGCATATTTAATAATGTCTTCCATTCTCATGACACAATAGCATTGTTTCGATCTATTTTATTGACCAAGAGGGTTGTTTCGATCTATTTTATCGATCGAGTCTTACCAACCAACAATATTAAACATGACTCAACTCAATCATAACATTTCTAATTTGATTCTTAGGTGAACCGAAATCGGAGTGTTACAGAAATACACCATAAGATGGGCCAGCTAGAACCTTAATATTGTGGTCATGTTCTTACTATCACTCCTTTATCCTATTAGACCCTCTGGACCCCCAAAAGGGACTTAAAATGGGCTGGCTAGAACCTTAATATTGTGGTCATGTTTGGTCATGTTCTTGCTGCATTCCTTTATTCTGTTAGGCCCTCTGGGCCCCCAAAAGAGACTTACAAGCCTCTCTTAATCTAAAAGCTAACTTAGGGAATAAGGCTTTCATATTAACCTATATAAAAATTACGAACACCCTCTACAACCAATATGGGATAAACCCAACAACTCCCTTTCACATATCAGGCGTTCTCGAAATCTCTCTTAGATGTGGGATAAGCCCAACAACTCCCCTTCACATATCGGGCATTCCTGAAATCTCTTTTAATCCAAAAGCTAGCTTAAGGAATAAGCCTATATAAAAGTCATGAGCATCCTATGCAACCGATGTAGAATAAACCCAACAACTCCCCTTCACATATCAGGCGTTCCCAAAATTATTTATCCCAACAACTCCCCTTCACATATCAGGTGGAACCCATGAAGGAGACAACCATAATCGGCGTAGGCAAACCCGCGACTAACCTGGCTCTGATACCACTGTTAGGCCCTTTGGGCCTCTAAAACGGACTTGCAATAAGTGTCACAAGCATCTCTTAATCAAAAAGCTAGCTTAGGCCCTTTGTGCCCCCAAAAGGGACTTGCAATAAGTGTCACATGTCTCTCTTAATCAAAAAACTAGCTTAGGGAATAAGACTTTCTCATTAGTCTATATACAAGTCACCAACACCCTCTACAACTAATGTAGGATAAACCCAACATATCCATGTATTTTGCTTCTAGTTAATAATAAATATATTTTTGAGGAAAAAAAGAGGTACAAGTGAGCTGAAAATTATTAGCCATTATTTGTATTTTCTCACTGGACATTTCATCTATGTTAGTTCTTAGTTCAACTGAAATAGGAATTGCAAAACAATTTTATTCAACAAAATATGTTGGAGGACATTTCACGATATTCAGAGTTAGTAATCATATTCTTTAATTCAACATCTTGAATTCCTTAAGTTGGTTTGTAAAATGTCAAAACGGTAGTAAAATTTACTAAAATGGAGTAGTCTAGCAGGTAGAAATTCATCGAGCCCTAATGGTCCACCCTATCCTTCCAAATGCATTATGTTTCCTGATTTCATTAGATTAAAATAATTTGAGATTTAGCATGATATTTTTAAGTATTGTATTTCAAAGTGTTAGCTAGCTATTATATTTTGTTTAGGCATATTTGGAGTCCCCATGGTCATGAACAAACTTTAGAATGTTTGCTGGGTATGTAAGAATTAGCCAGTCGACTATGGTGAGAGGACAAATAAACGTTACACACACTGTATCATAGTGGTGACATGCTATCACCCAGTGAGGGAATTCTGAAGTTTTTAAAGTTTTCGTGGGTAATGGATTACCCATAGTGAGGGAATTTAGTTCCATGAAGTTTTTAAAGTTTTCGTGGGTAATGGATTACCCATTTGCCAGTTTATATTAGTTATTTTTTAAACTTGTAACACTCATTACTAACGACGTTTTTCATATAATATATGTTGGTCTTGCAATACCTGATTCGACTTTGGTTTGGTGAGAGGACAAATAAATGTTATACACACTTTAGCTTAGAGAATTTTTTCCTTTTTACTTTTATTTATATTTAATGCTTTTTTTAACCCATATTTAATATTGTCTTCCATTCTCATGACACCAAGATGGTAAAATTTCTGATTCAGTTCTTAGGTGAACCGAAAACGGGGTGTTACAGAAATTCACTATAAGATGGCCCAACTCACTATAAGATGGCCCAACTGGAACCTTAAGTTCTTAATATTGTAGTCATGTTCTTATTGTCACTACATTATTTTGTTAGGCCCTTTGAGCCCCCAAAAAGGACTTATAATAGGTGTCATGGTCCTTTCTTAATCTAAAAACTAGTTTAGAGAGTTAGGCTTTCAAATTAGCCTATATTTAAGTCACAAACACCCTCTAAAACAAATGTGGGACAAACGCAACAATTCCCCTTTACATATCGGGATGGCTTAGGGAATGAGGCTTTCACATTATCCGTTGTGGGATAAACCCAACAACTCCCCTTCAAATATCAGGCGTTCACATATCGTCTGACAATCTTACTACGTAGGCAAACTGGCTAACCGGGCTCTGATACCAGTGTTAGACCCTTAGGGCCCCGAAAATGACTTGCAATAGGTGTCACAAGCCTTTCTTAATCCAAAAGCTAACATAGAGAATAAGGCATTCCTATTAACCTATATACAAGTCACCAACACCCGTTACGACCAATGTGGGATAAACCCAACTTATCCATGTATTTTGCTTCTAATTGATAATAAATATCTTTTTGAGGGAAAATAGAGAGGTACAAGTGAGCTGAAAATTATTAACCATTATTTCTATTTTGTCATTGGACATTTCATCTCCGTTAGTACTTAGTTCAACTGAAATAGGAATTGCAAAACAATTTTATTCAACAAAATATGTTAGAGGGTATTTCACTATATTCACAGTTAGTATTCTCCTTTTTGTTAGGTTCCTGATTGCCTGAACAATGGGAAAAAAATTTCTGCCCCAAAGGTTGATCTGGGCCGTCCGATTAAAAGAAGGGCCCAGATCTATTCTTTTCAAATAAAAAAACATCTTATATATTTTAGAGAAGTTTTTCTTATTAGTAAAAATAGCTTCCACAAATTCATCTTCTCCGTCATTTTCATTTTATTCTTGTTGAACTCTGTTTGATGGCATGGATTTTGTAAAATCCATCATCTAACCCTCACCCAAAGTTGTTTCTCTTTATTTCACAAAAAAATAAAACTTTCTCGGTTACTTTTGTACTACAAAGCAAAGTGAAGACAACTACTTCAGAAATATGAACCGAACTTCTTTATCCTTTACGGTACTTCAGTTTTACATAGTCCACCCTAAGTTTTCAAAGGTTGTGTCAAAATCTTTATGAAAATATGTTAAGTTTTCAAAGGTTGGCTCGATCTATTGTATCGATTAAGTCTTACTGGCCAATAACTTTAAAAATGACTCGACTCGATCGTAACATTTCTAGTTCGGTTCTTAGGTAAACGTTATACACACTGGATCATAGTGGTGACATGTTACCGCCCAGTGTGAGGTAATTCTGATATTTTTTAGGTTTTTGTAGGTAATGGATTACACATTTGCCAGTTTATATTAGTTATTTTTAAACCTGTAACACTCATTGCTGACGACATTGTTCATATAATATATATTGGTTTTGCAAATCCTAAGTCGACTTTGGTTTAGTGAGAGAACAAATAAATGTTAAACACACTTTAGCTCAACCCATTTTTACTTCTATTTATAATTAATGCATTTTTTAACTCATATGTAATATTGTCTTCCATTCTCATGACACTAAGAGGGTTGTTTCAATCTATTTTATTGATCGAGTCTTATCGACCAACAATATTAAACATGACTCGACTCGATCGTAAAATTTTTTGTTCAATTCTTAGGTGAACCAAAATTGGGGTGTTACAGAGATCCACTATAAGATGGCCCAATTGGAACATTAATATTGTAGTCATGTTCTTACTATCACTGTTTTATCTTGTTAGGCCCCTGAGCCCCAAAAAGGATTTGTAATAGGTGTCGGGCCTCTCTTAATCTAAAAACTAGCTTAGGGAATATGGTTTTTACATTAACCTATATACAAGTCACCAACACCCTCTAAAACCGATGTGGGATAAATCCAACAACTCCCCTTCACATATCGGGCTAGTTTAGGGAATAAAGCTTTCACATTAACCTATATAAAAGTCACCAACACCCTCTATAATCGATGTGGGATAAACCCAACAACTCCACTTCGGGCATTCACATATCGTCTGACAATCATCCTATGTAGACAAACCAACTAAGCAGGTTCTCATACCAGTGTTAGGCCCTTTGGGCCCCAAAAAGGACTTGTAATAGGTGTCACGTGCCTCTCTTATTCTAAAAGCTAGCTTTGAGAATAAGGCATTCCCATTAACATATATACAAGTCACCAACACCCTTTACGACCAATATAGGATAAACCCAACTAAACCATGTATTTTGCTTCTAATTAATAATAAATATCTTTTTGAGGAAAAAAGATAGGTACAAGTGAGCTGAATATTATTAACCATTATTTCTATTTTGTCACTAGACATTTCATCTCTGTTAGTACTTAGTTCAGCTGAAGTAGGAATTGCAAAACAATTTTATTCAACAAAATATGTTAGAGGGTATTTCACTATATTTAGAGTTAGTATTCTCCTTTTTATTTAGGTTCCTGATTGCCTGAGCAATGGGAGAAAAAAAATTTTCTGCCCCAATGATTAATCTAGGCCGTCCGATATTCTTTTCAAAAAAAAAACATCTTATATATTTTAGAGAAGTTTTTCTTATTAGTAAAAATAGCTTCCACAAATTCATCTTCTCCGTCATTTTCATTTTATTCTTGTTGAATTCTGTTTGATGGCATGGATTTTGTAAAATCCATCATCTAACCCTCACCCAAAGTTGTTTCTCTTTACTTCACAAAGAAAAATAAAACTTTCTTGGTTACTTTTGTACTACAAAGCAAAGTGAAGACAACTACTTCAGAAATATGAACCTAACTTCTTTATCCTTTACAGTACTTCAGTTTTACATAGTCCACCCTAAGTTTTCAAAGGTTGTGGAAAAATCTTTATGAAAATATGTTGAGTTCTTTTCGAATTAGATTTTGCGAGCCTATTGCCTCAAATCCTATTATGTGAGCCCATACTCAAGTGAAAGAGTGACTTTTAATTGGAGCCCCATCGGATAATCTAATAATAGGTCATCTAAATTAGAATGATAGAATTGTGAAATCAAATATTTGTGAAATAAGCAATATATCAAAATCATTTTCATATATGTCATTCTATTTGAATGACTTAATTGGAGAAAATAAATTCAAGAGATACCCACTTTTACAAATATTATTAAAATTAAAATTTTAATTAGTAATAAATACTATGTGTGGGTGGATTGAGAAAAATGTTAGTCATTTCGTGAGATTGTTATGCAATCGGCAAGCAACAAGCGGCTGTACTTAATCACAATCTTAGCCAACCCCAATTAGCCTGGCCACTATCCCAATAGGTGTGGTCAATTTGTTTTTTGGAAAATATTACAAATGATGAAAAACCATTATCTACTTTGATATTATCTAAATTTTTAATGTAAATCACAAAATAATTTAGAGATAGATGATAATCATATATATAATTTGGAAATAAATTCTAATTTTGTAGATAAATATACATTTTTGTATTATATTAAATGATAATCACATAATAATGTAGAGATAGGTTCTAACAATCGGTTCTGCCGATGCATGGCAATTGCATTTACCTCTTACCTCTTACCAATCAGTTGCAATTATTCATCATTATCTAGAGTAGATTATGTGAGGACGATTTACATCTAAATATACTAATTATCTTTCTTCTTTGTATTAACCGCCTCATGTTTCTAGCATTGCAAGAAACCGCCTCCAGTTTCTAGCATTACAAGAAACCGAAATGACGTCTATAAATACATATTCCCATCACCCAGATAACTCTTCAAGCAGCGTTCATGGCTTTCTCTAAGCTTCTCACGGCAATCGTCTTCGTCTCTCTTTTCTTCTCCTGTGCGGCGCGGCCTGCGCCTACTTCTCTTCTCGGTGGGCAGTCCTACGAAGCCATATACAGTTTCGGCGACTCCCTCACCGACACCGGCAACCTCATCCGTCAAGGCCTCTCCGGCGGCTTCGGCACGATCGGGAACAGCCCCTATGGCGAGAGCATGGGCGGTGCAACAGGCAGGTGCTCCGACGGCCGCCTCATGATCGACTTCATCTCCGACTATTTGCACCTGCCCTCCCCGCCCCCATACCTCGACACCAGCAACTCCCGCTCGTCCACCACCGGCGTCAACTTCGCCGTCGCCGGCGCCACCGCGCTCGACGTCGGCGAACTCAACGACAGGGGCATCGGCAACACCTTCACCAGCAGCTCCCTCGGGGTGCAACTCGGCTGGTTCAAGGACCATCTCAAGTCGGCGGGCAGCACCGACCTGGGCAAGGCGCTCTTCTTGTTGGGGGAGGTGGGAGGCAACGACTACAACTACGCCCTCGCCGGCGGTAAGCAGATGGAGGAGGTGACCGCCCTCATCCCCGACGTCGTCAACAAGATCACCGACACTGCCGAGGAGTTGATCAACATGGGTGCAAGGCACTTGGTGGTACCGGGAAACTTTCCTATCGGATGCATGCCCATCTACCTCACCATGTTCCAAGGCAGCGACGCTTCAGTATACGATGGCAACAAGTGCGTGAAGAGCTTGAACGAGTTTGCGCAGAGCCACAACAGCCATCTGGAGAAGGCATTGGAGGGGTTGAGGAGCAAGTACTCGGATGTTGCGATCAAGTACGCAGACCTTTACAACTCTCTACAAGACCTTGTGGGGATCAAAGTGAACGAGGGATCGGACGAAAGAGCTCACAGTGCTTGCTGTGGAGGAGGAGGAGAGTACAACTTCGATGTGAACCGAATGTGTGGAGCCGAGGGCACCAATGTGTGCTCTGATCCGTCGGAGTACTTGCAATGGGATGGAGTTCATCTCACCCAGGCGGCATACCATCTCATCGTTAATCACCTTGCGTCCGAGGGTGTTTACAACTAGATATACAGTTTGATAGAAGCAAATTCAACATCCTTGTTTTTTAATTAGATTTTCTTCTTAATCAGTTAGGTTTATTATCCTAACTTATTTAGAATTGTTCAGCATAGATTATGAACAGGCTCTTATGCCATTTGAATTTATGTATTTTGTAAATTGAAAATAAACGACATTTTTGTAGTTACATCTGAATTCATTAGTTGCATAGATTGGTATGTGTATTTGTACATGTAGTTGATGGATCGGCCAGCAATGACTCGAGCAAGATTTCGGTGCAAAAATAATATAACTCATCAACTTCAATACAAAGTCGTATGCGATTGATTTACTTTTTCTTAACTTGTCATAGATTGGTTTGTATTTGGTACATGTAGTTGATGGATCGACCAGCAATGACTCGAGCAAGATTTTGGTGGGAAAATATTATAACTCATCAACTTCAATACAAAAGCATGTGCGTTTGATTTACTTTTTCCTAAAGTTGTTTTAATAATAATAAACTTTGAAATTATAATCACTGTGGACATTTATTACAAGTTAATTAGGGGTTTGATTTGTTAATCATTAGTTAAATTGGCAGGTCACATTTTGCAATCCGATTAAAATGTTTAGAGGTAAGACTCATTGGTCTTCAAGGTCTACCTGCGATTGCCAACCAGTGGGTTAGGTCCAGTTGCAACACCGGGATGCAATCCAATATTATTATATTATTTTTAGATAAAAATAATGATTATTTATTTATTTTAACACTAAAGTATAGTCGTATAAAAGTACTAAAAATAATTTTAATTTTAATAAGCATAAAATTTGAGTTACTAGATAAAATATAATTTTTAATGATTTTTATTCAAATAAAATTATACTTTAAGTATTTTTAATAATAATTAATAATATTTATATAAATTAATATAAAATTTTTAAAAATCTAAATTAAGTATATATTATTAAGTAACAATGTGAGATCCCTCCACTTAATCCCACATTTAATACTTATTGGGATAAGATCCTCTTTATTATTGAGAATAGATTATAGATTTTTTAACTTATTTCATAATTTTTTAAAAAATGACTTAGGTCCAATATGTTACACTTTCGGCTGGATAGTTATAAATAGTATCAGAGGAACCTGGTTTCGTGTTAGATGATGGGTTAGACTAGGTGCGTTAGGTAAGACTGCCCGGTCACGAGCTGGAGAAGGTCATGTGCTGAGGCTAGAAATGGGCCAAAGTATAGAAATTTCAGAGACGAAATTTTTAAGGTGGGTAGATTATGAGATCCCTCAATTTAGCCTACTCTAATACATCTAAGGTGGGTGTGCCACCGATTTCAAAGCATTTTTTTGATGTTGGTGAGCCACCTTCAATAGAGTTGACCACCCAAACCGATTGAGCCTAGCATTGCCGATCGTCGATGCCAAAATTGTCATCGCCAAAATCATCGCCAGTGACTCCACCTAACCCGGCACTATCTGGCTAGTCAGGACTCGAACTCCATAAGTCACCACCCCCACCATGCGGCACTTCCCAGTTAGTCGGCACTCGAACTCCATCGATCACCACCACCACCATGCTCTCCATTGCCAGGGCCATCAATCGAGACCAGCGGTGACCCCTAGCTGCCCACGATGGATGTTTTTCGGTGACCTAGTCTTGTCCGTTTGCTTGTGTCCCGCTTTAGTTTCCTATTCACTTGCCTAGCAGTTCCGCTATCA
>JAURVB010006907.1:0-17446 GCA_033002965.1 Piper betle
ATAATTTTATGCCCCGTTCATATTAGGGTTAGCGGGTTACAGTCGGACGAACCCGCAAGTCAGGTACGTATAATAGGTAGAACATCGTATTTTCCTTGTTGGTAGCCTAGGTCGGCCTGAGCCCAGATTCGACCACCATGCACGAAGTGCAACCGGGGTTAAAGAATTGACTCAGTCCGACACTGGGTCGTGTTATGTGTGTGAATCTTGTGATGCATCGATATTGTTTTGGAGTAGTGATAGCCGCCCCATAAAAAGGCTACGGCCAGGGTGAGTGAGGCACAGCGATTCCTCCATCGCACTAGAGTGCAGTGATTGCCGCCCCATAAAAAGGCTACGGCCGGGGTGTGTGAGGCACTGGCACTGAGTGCAGTGATAGCCGCCCCATAAAAAGGCTACGGCCGGGGTGTGTGAGGCACTGGCACTAGAGTTGGCAGTGAGAGCTTCCCCACAAACGGGGCATAGCGATCACCTGAGTGCAGTGATAGCCGCCCCACAAAAAGGCTACGGCCGGGGTGTGCAAGGCATTGGCACTGGGTGCAGTGATAGCCTCCCCATAAAAAGGCTACGGCCGGGGTGTGCGAGGCACTGGCACTAGAATTGGTAGTGAGAGCTTCCCCACAAACGGGGCATAGCAATCACCCGAGTGCAGTGATAGCTACCCCACAAAAGGCTACGGCCGGGGTGTGCGAGCACTGGCACTGGAGACGGTAGTGGTAGCCTCCCCATAAAAAGGCTACGGCCAGGGTGTGCGGATCACAGCGGACACCTCCTCCGCATTGTTTTGGAGTATAGCGGAATCGCTCCACCGCATATTAAAATAAATATATGAAAATGGTGGAATGTACTTGTTTGTTTTATCTATTATACTACTTAGTGTTGTAATCACTAACGCGGAATTGCCTCCGCAGGTGTGCAGATCCGAGATTAGATGATTGACAACTAGAGCATGGAGCAAAGTAATATGAGGACTCCTTTTTGTTATTTAATTGAGGAATAAGTGTGGCTGCTGGGAAACGGTCCAAGACTGTGGGATTTTATTATAAGTTATGATTTCTAATAATGTTTGACATAATTGCTTTAATTTTGAGTAACACCTAGCCAGTTGGCCCAATATCATCATGAAAATGTACAGAAAGTTTGCTACTTTCAGGTGATGTTGTGAGAGTTGCAAGCAGGCGGCTGCTAGACCTTGTCGGGATTTTGACCAGAAGTAGCAACACACTAGACCGTATCAGGTAGAGCAAGGAGCACAATAGAGTCATCGAACAAATGCAACAGTCACTATGAGGGCTATGGATGGCCAAGTTCAGGGCTATAGAGCACCTTTTTGTCAGAATTGCCAACATCGTCATGGAAGTGATTGTAGAGTAGGCATGAATGTTTGTTATAGTTACGATCGACTAGGACATCGAGCTGCAAGGTGCAAAGTGGGCACTAGGGCATGCTATAGGTGTAGTCAAACAGGGCATAGAGCCGCAACTTGTCCAATTAGCCAGACCCAATAGGTGACTATCATAGTACCTCCGTAGAAACTTGCACTCCTAGCTCCCCAATGGCAACCACAGCAGAGAGGCCAATAGGGCCAAGATCAAGGCCAGAGAGGCGAAGACCAAGAACCACCGAGACAGCAGTAGAGGGGACAAAACCAAAGAGGGTACATGGCTGTAGGGTAGGCTAGACAACAGAGGGGTAGACAATCCGATTTATTAGTAGGAATAGATTATAAATTTTTAACTTTGTTTAACTACTTTTAAAAAGATAACTTAGGCCTATTAGTTTATACATTGAGTTGGGTCGTTACAACTACAGACTTAGTAATTCCAACTCCTAGCAGTTGGTTAGCATCAACAAGTGTTTCCACATACCTAATAGGATACCTAAACTCAATCAAAGTAAAATAGGATATGCAATACAAGTTGTGCAGTGTATGGTGATCTTAACAGCCACAACAGTAACATAGTTGAAATAATTCGATTAATTAGTCAAATAGTCAATCATGGTTAAATAGTTAAACAATCACCATCAAAATAGTCAATCAAAAATAGGTGGTCAAATTAGTCAAAAGTCAATTCGGTACACTTCTACAACTTAGCCAAAACAGTTGAAGTCGTGAAAATAGTTGAACGATGTTAGTTAAACAATAAACATTTAAATAGTTAACAGTCAAACAGTCATAGTCAGTCAACCAATTAAACAGTTGAACAGGAAATCAAATGGAATGTCAAACTCTTAGACAGTCTGTGATTAATTAGTTAAAACAATCAAAGCTGAAAAAACAATTATTCAGTCAAATCCTTTGGCTTGAGATACACGAGCCAAATAAAGGGTACATAAAATACCATAATCCAAAATTACACTTAGAACAGTAAATTAGGTATTAAACAATGCTCAGCAGTTCATCAAACACGCAAATATTTTCAAAATTTAAATCTGACATTGATCAATCAATTCAATATAGAGTAATATCAATTCAATAACCAGAAATTACAATTAAATAATCAGTCCGTTGAAAGAACAAAATCAAATCACAAAATATCCAACAAATATATCCATGTCCAGATTCATTAGATACCAAAATATATACCTCAACCGTTAAAAAAGGTCAAAATTGGAGGTGAAAGAGTCGAACCAACTTGGTTTGGGTCAGTCAAATAAATTTATTTGACAAACAGGTCGGACCATGATTTAGTCCTTGACCAGGTCCAAAACTTTGGCTCAGCCATGCACAAACACCGGCAAAATAGTTGAAGGAGGAACTTTGGTGCGATTACACGATAGAGCATGACAATAGTCAGAAAAGGTTGGTGGCAGGACGGCAATCAAGGCCGGTCAGTTGAAGGGATTGGCAACTCTGACAACGGTGAAGGTGTTGGAATTGCTGATGGCATCAGCAATCGTGGCAATCAGAATTCAGCCCAAAACCGACGGCCTCTCATTGCAAATGATTGCGGTCGGCAGATAATCAGATCCACCAAGGGTCCCAATCAATAGAGTCGAATACGGTGGTCACAATGGTGGTACCAGCGTCGGCAATTAAAGCACCGATTGGACGCTGAATTGGGCATGAAAGGCAGCATCTGAAAAATGGTCGAGGATGCACCGATGACAATTTTGACAACAGTGGCTGTCGGGGTGAGTGGCAATCGATCAAGTGTGATACAATGGTCACAACGGTGTCCAATACAATGATGGAGGAGGTCCCAGTGGCAAAGAATGGCAGCTATAACTCCCAATTTGGCTTGAAGAATGGACCGAATCTTGATGTTATAATTTTGGAAAGCTATTCATTGGATTACGCAGCATACAAACTTTATGAAAGAGGATCTCAACCTGCAAGGAGGTGTAAGATGGTAACTTTATCGGTTTTCAAACAATTCATGCTGATCATACTACAATAGGAAGGCTCTTACATGCGAGTCATGCGAGAGGTAGTACCTCCCCAACAACTAAGAGGATATATATATATATATATATATATATATATATATATATATGCAATAATAACTCTGAGCCACACGAAGATAACACCTCCAATGTAGGTAAGAGGTTGGGTTTCATAACGTGGATGCATGATCCATTCTTATACTTAGTTTCGACCTTTGAGTTAGGTAACTTACTCTTAAATGATGATAATCTTAAGATAAACAATGGGTCGTGATTGCCTATTCTACGCACCCCGCAAATAAAAATTAAATACACAAAGGCATCATCACATATCAAGGCATCATCACATATCAAGGCATCATACCCTAACATTCAATCTTTGCATCGACCCTTTAAGTGGTATGAACTGTAAGCTCTATCATTCCATGTTTCTCTATCACACACATAGCTGCAACCAAATACATTTTGCATGCCTTAATTACTCTTCATCATGTTCCAAAACTTTGAAGTTCATATCCTATAGACGATTGTCGGAATGCCCCAAAGTTTATGCCTTCCACATTGATAATGATGATAATATTATAATCACAGACCACATATAACATATCAAGCACACCACATAGGTTTTAGGGCACTCACCCACAATACATACATCACATAACCTGTAGTTCCCAAAAGACATAAGTCTCATAATTCTGAAATACATAAGTCATACAACCAATTGCATAGATCCAATACAATACTTAGTACAATACATACACATGGTACTATTTCCCGCCATGAGCCTCTTGATCTGTACACGTCTGTCGGTCACAGACATGAATACACACTTACATACATTTAGAAAAGCTATTAGTAATTAAATAAGTTTGATTACCAATCTGAAAATAATTACTGATAAAACAATATTGGTAGATACTATCACGAGAAGTCATAAAACTTCCTGAATACCTGGCAAAGTAGTAAGCTTAGGCCAACATGGCCGAATATCATAAAATGTTAGACTAGGTCAAGGGCTTCGTACTTACATACTTACTTACGTTTACGCACTCACATCCTCTATATATCATCTACCATGGTACTGAGGTGTTTCAAAACAATGATAGTGCCACAATTTTTGGAAGCTCTGTGCAATCGCAATACCCTACTTACATTGCACTGCTTTAGGATTTTTAAGGACTATTAATGCAATTCATACATACTCGTATTGCTTAGTTTCATATTCATGAACACTATAAAACATGTATCCTTATATACAAGCTTAGGTAGGGGTTTATATCATAAGCTTTTTGGATCTTCCAATTGAAAATCATCAAGGGTTCTCATCTTTGAAGTTTTATTAAATTGTAGATAAACTTGACTGAATAGTCAGACATCAGAGGGACCTGATAAATGCCACCAATGCTGTCACAAATCTAAAACTCGGTGAAAACCTCACTCATGGAGCCAAGCAAAGATGAAGTATAAGAGTCCTACGGATGTGGATGAGTTGAGCTTCTCATCCTAACTCGACGAGCTCACTCCGTCGTATCCTAGGAAAGAAATGAAAATAGAATTGCAATCGAATCATATCAGCATGCAAAATGAGGCAACGCTACCACACATGCATGACTAAGAAAACTTACTTAACTTAGTTATCTTGCTTATTGAAGTGTTAAATCCCACTAGGTAATCTTAATTATGGTTAGGTGTTGCAAGTACACTTAGTGAATGTTTCATACGTAGGGGTACAAATGGACTTGATTGGACAATTTTTCTAATAGGACAAACAATGTGCAAATGGGTTGAAATTTGGACCAATAGGCTCTAAAATTCTAAGGGTTTGGTAAAAAAATTTCCACGTGCTGGCCCATGGGCCAACATGGTAAACAAGGCCCACTAAGGTCGGGCTAGGGTGTTGGGAATAGTGTTCCTAGACCTAACACAAATTTCCTAAGTCTCGTTCAGAGGCTTGGAGACTCCAAATGGGTCTGGGTAAAATGGTAAGGTTATCCAACACTCTTGTACTTATCCAATAAAGGATTAGATCTAAAGCCCATGTAATTTGGGTTGACTTGGCTCAAATTGTGTAGGCATTGGCCAAGGGATTTCTAGAGCTTGCTAGACCTAACTAGGTTCAAAAATTCCTATTGAATTATCTACCCAATCAAAGGCCTTGAAATTTTTAGAGATGCTATTGGAACACACCAAATGTATGGGTGAAAGTTCATAAAATTTCACCCCACACACTAGGCTCAATGAATTTTGTAATTGGAGCTAGGGAATTAGGCTTAAAACCTTCATTCCAATGCACTCCCAAAATCCAAACTAGTTAACCCCTGAATGAATTTTACTTAGGCCTTTATTGAAGTCATTTTTGCCTAATATTTTAGTGAGACATATCCAACTCCTAATACAGTAATTATACAAAATGTGGCATGCAAATGTTACCTACATAGGGGACAATATTGGAGATATTGATGGATAGGATGCTGTAAGAAGTAAAGCTTTCACCTTTCTCTGATTTTGGTTCCCATATATGCTAATAGAGGTCAAAACAAGGGAAACATGCTTCATCAATATTGAACATGATAGAATTAATAACATGCAAAAATACAACGTAGAGTAAGAGTTATAGTAGATATACTAAGAATGTGTAAACAAGCGACCATGTCATTTAAAAAATTCATAACTATTTATAGAAACACGGAAAAATTATGAAATCAACACCTATATTCTCCTAACACACACGGCTACATTAAAATATACCAAAAACTAGAAACCCAACATACCAAGCAATCATAAGAACAAACTTGGGCACAACACACAGGGAGGAGGGAGGGACTTAGCTCCAACACACAAGGGAGGTCTCTTAGGGCATCCCACCCCAAGACCTACAATCCTAGGGCCCTAGAAATCTTGTGGAGGCTTAAGAGGGCATGGAAAAGCCAAGGAAGGAAGGTGAGAAGGCTGGGAGGCAAGGGAGGGTTTGACTAAGCAAGTGAAAGGGGGAAAGAGGAGGAGAGGGGGATTTATAGAAAAGGATAAACTCCCAGCACAAGGACGCTGGCCTATGAACTGCCGGACAACAAGAGAATGGTCCAATGACTTCATAGGCAAGGTGTGACCGAAAGAGAGCATGGCTGAGGTGCAAGGGCATTGGCCTGACACCTTTGCACCAGCCTAAAACCCCAATTCCCCAAAGCTACTAGTGCAAGGGTGAGTTTGTGCTAGATAGCTAGACACGCATATGTACAAAACGCACCCTAAGGACGATTGGTACTACATCAAGAACCATACCACAAGTCCCGTAGGGGATAAGATTGACTGAAAAGGGTTTCAAACACATGACAAGCAACCTAGACTCGCAAGAAATACGGTTTTAAATCTAACTAGACTTGACTCAAATAAAGACAAAAAATAAGAGTCTAGATAACAAAGTGTCTATCCATGTGGCACCAAACATCAGAGGGAGATTAAGGCCATAGCTCGCACATACCAAACCATACGTACGCACACTACAAAAGAGCCGGGCAAGCAACCTAATCCGGGTGAAGACTGAACCGAAGCTATAACCGTCGGGCGAAAAGCTTAAGTTTTATAGCAGCAGTGCATGAACGGTGGTTGTGTGCAAAGTGGTCACTTTGGTCTCCAATTTCAGCCAAGATGTACAGCCATGGCAAGTGGGGCTTATCAAGGTCAACACCCGGTGTGGCGGTGAGTTGATTAGCTGTAGCAGTGGATGGTCAGTCAGAAATAACCCACAAGCCACAGCAGGTGGGGGAGGAAAACATAGGAAGAAGAAAGGTTGAGGGAGGGTAAAATGGTAATTTTCATCCCTGAGTTGCATGCTTGCATTCACGACACATGGCGATCTTGTGCTACATTCGATGCATGGTTGTCAGATGAAAGGTATATGTATTATATACCATCGAAACATGAATGATGAGATGAATCAAAGTTGCAACTACAACAAAGTCATCTCAACACTTTATTGTCTAGAAATCCCAATAAATTGCAAATAATTGCATGACTCAACATGGTCATGTCGATCAATATGCACATTATAAGTGCTTCAAAAATTCTAGAAAAATGACAATCGATTGTCTATGATAACAGACACATCAGTCAACTCAACACAAGAAATAGTCCTGTAAACAGTACAATATAAATATTAATCAAATACTGAGAACATTCAATTAATAAATCAACATAGCTCGAATCAGGCCAAACAAAACCAAACTAGTTTGAGGTAATAGGAAAAATCATGGGTGAAGCTTTGATTTTACATGTAACACCCCAATTCGGTTCACCCACAAATCGGATCGAAAATGCTACCGGCAATCGAACCATTTACTAGTCTACTTAATTCAGTTAAGCAACCCAAACCTACCATCGGTAAGATGGTGATACAAACATTCAATGCATGGATGAAGCTACTTAGGTTCTAACATTATTCTAGATGCATGATATCAAATGCAATTAATATTCAAAACAACCCAACTCATTAAATGTTAGAAAACCAAGATCTTTAGAATGAAACAAACAGAGTCTTCTCTAAAAGTGCAATAGGGACTACCATGTCAATAAAAAATATTATATATATAGAACGATAAAAATATAAAACAATACCAAAACATTTTATTTTCATCTAGCGTTCACATCATAATCATTTTTCTCTTGTTGTGTTGGGTCTCCACCCCTTAGCTGATCATGTTCAGTTCTATTCACAACAATATTCACATGTAGATCATTTCATTAAATTCACACATCATTTCTTGCAATAAAACATCATAAAATTTAATTTACATCACTCATAGCATTTCATCACATCACATTCTTACTCATTCTCGACAGGTATGTGTGTGCAAGTTGCAATGCTGCTCCTCTGTGGTCCTGATAGCACTCAGTCATTCAAGTTTCACCTACATGTATAATACAAAAATGTTAGTAATTGTGTTACTAGTTTAGAAATAACTAATAATCAAAGTAGCACAGGAAAATTACTTTTATGTTAAATGAAATCAATAATATACTTTCGCATTATAATCTCTCATAAGGGCACTAATTAGGAGCCGTCAACCTTGACTTGAGCCTCCCATTCTGACTCGTCAAATGCCTTGACATTTTCAAACTATCCCTCGTAGGAAAAAATCAATTATCCTAAGCCCTCTACATCCTTTGTATAACTCATGGCCATACGGATAGAGTCCAAGTATTATCAGGTAGGCACCTTCAGTACCCTTTAAATCCACAAGTCTAGACATGCATTACATTGCAGTAACTGTAATCCTCCCACACTTCTTCGGGTTTGAGGGACTCAAAGGTGGAGTTGTCAAGATCCTTCAGGAATGGAACGGCCCGCTCATCAATCTAAAGCTTGCTTTGACTGGCACGTGTAACCACTCACGATGTACATTAGTTGACTTTCCCTTGTCTCACATCTCAGTGGAAAATTGAGATAACTATATATACATAGGTCCATGTAGGAATTATAATATGGTAGGCCCAAAGGTATCATGATCTGTACCTAACTTTTTAATAACAAACTCGAGGGATCTCATCTTCGAGGGTTACTAATCTGGAAATTCATACGACTGAATAGCCTACGTCGAATGGGAAACAATAAATCCACCACTCAACACATATACTTACCTGTTAAAAGAAATCATGATAAAGTGAGATGGTCAAACCAGAAGTGAGTTCTAAATAAACTTGGTAGAAGCTCCAATCGTGTCTTCGTTCCTAGGCGGCGAGGTCCTACTCTATACCTACATATTAAATCTAAAAACTAATGCCCACTATCTAAATGATGCATTCACACATCCCGAACAATACACTCATTAGCCCTATTCACATCAAGTCACATCATGATTATCCAAATTACAATGTAGTTAATTAGAAACTTATACTTAATTTACCTAATTAGGTCATTAACATTCATTTAATACAATTCAAATCATACAAATTCATTTTATTTACAATGAAAATATTTTGTCGCACCAATCAATCAAATCCTAACAAGTTGTGTTAATAATTGTCGATTTTATTTAATTAAGTCGAAGGTAATTATACATCGCGTCGTCAGCGATCGGCTACAATTAGGGTTTGTCGCGCTGTTGAGACTTGAAGTTGGCACCCGACGGTGTTGGAAGTTCGATTGGGTTTGGCTGGAGGACTTTGGCAAAAATCCAACGATTTCTAGCGAAATTTATCAAATTTGCTTGTTCAGCACTTTTTGGCACACACGACAGTTGGGGGTGTTAAGTGTTTAAAATATAGAATATTTACCCAGGTTTTTTATATGATTTAATACTTTTTGGGTATAAATATTATTAATTAGGTGATATTTTTCGTTATATTCTAGTTAATTAATATTTTATGAGATATGCTTAATTTTAGTGTTTCAATGCAGAAAAAGATGAAACAAATTAAGCTTTGGAATTAAATGGTCATGACACTTAGGCCCACCCAATGGCTATAATTTATGGAGTTCAATGGAGTCGAGGAGTTGGAAACATGAAGGGAGATCATAATTAATTAGACTACGTCGATTTGTAAATACCCTCTTCGAATTCTTTTATCTCCACTTCTATATAAAGGGGTAGTCATTTGTTGTTGAGCATATCTCAACTTTTGGCTTAGCAGTTTAGTGAAAGAAAATATTTCTAATTTTTGTAATTTCTTTCTCTTTTATAATAAAAATTAGTTTCTTCTTTATAATATTTTCTATTTTTATTATGGAGTAGTCTTATATTTCATTCTAGAGAAGAATGGAATTTAACATGATTTAATTGAATTTATTTCAAGCTCTTACTCTTTTATTCAATCGGATTGTTTGAATTATCATGTTCTAAATGCTAAGAGTAGATTGATCACCTATTTCTTAGATCATGAGGTTTAATTAGATTTTGGAAGAAATTAATTAGATTAGCAATTTATAATTCATCACACGACGAGTCTTTTGACTTGTTTTTCGTTGTAGTAGGAAGATACATAATATTGTATGCGATTGTAAGGCAAATCTTTATGCATTATTTTGTTAATTAATCAATTATCACCGGGACGTAGAAATTGAGGCAAAATAATAGAAGCATGAAGGAGCGGGAGCCACCATGTCATATAATTATCTTAGATTGACAATCCGAGGGAATAAATGATAAGAGTAAGATTTGATGAAGATTGAATTCATGTTAAGGGAAATTCGACTCTAGAACGAGTTTTATCATTTTGACTTTGCCTTTAATTTAAAGTTATTACTTAGATTTAGTTAAGTCGGTTGTCTTTGTTTTGTTCTTCATTTTATTTTCTTTAATTAATATAAGGAAATTCATCTCCATGTGGGACGATACTCGAATTCATCATTCTATTACTTGTTTCGACCATGTATACTTGCATGTTATTGAAAATATTCTAACAAGTTTTTGGCACCGTTGCCGGGAGACCGAATTTTCTAAGTTAATTTAGGATTAGAATTTTGAGAGTTTTCTTTTATTTTTAGATTTTAGTGTCTGATTTAAAAGAAAAAGAAAGAAAAAAATAAACTATATCATTGTCTTCTTCCTTGCTATCATTTATTTGTTATCATTTGTTTATGCATCGATTAGTGCGGTCACCCTTGTTTTCTTATGATCCAGAGATTGAAAGGACTTTGAGAAACTTGCGTGTCGCTGGAAGAAGAGCACAAGAAGCAATAGAAGAAGAAGCCATGGACCCACAACAACAACAAATGCCTCCACTTCCACCGATTGTAGCAGTAGCTAATGATGACAACAGGGCAATCTAAGATTGGGTTGTACCTCTTGCAAGAGGGTTACAACCTAGTATTATTGCACCACCGGTGGATGCGACCCACTTCGAGCTTAAACCAGTTTTATTTAACATGTTACAAACTATAGGACAATTTAGTGGATCGCCTACTGAAAATCCTAATAGGCATATCATGGATTTCCTATCGGTTTGTGATATGTATAAGCAACCTGGTGTCTCTGATGACGCTCTCCGCCTTCGCTTATTTCCATTCTCATTAATAGGAAGTGCGAAAGAGTGGTTGTCATCATTAGATTCAATTACCACTTGGGATGAATTATCTGAAAAAATTTTGTTAAAATATTTTCCACCTTCTAAAACTACTAGATTACGTAACGAAATTTTATCCTTTTTGCAGTTTGATGGTGAGTCTCTCTTTGAGGCATGGGAAAGATTTAAAGAATTGTTAAAAAAGTGTCCCAACCATGGTATAGAAAGATGGATGCAACTCCAAACTTTCTATAACGGGTTGTTGGGGCAAACAAAGAACATAGTTGATGCGGCGGCCAATGGATCATTTCTTAGGAAAAGCCCACATGAAGCTTTCCAATTGCTAGAATTAATGGTTCCTAGCAACCATCATGCCACACAAGAAAGGCATCCAAGGAGGACTACCGGAATTTTAGAATTAGATGCACTTACTGCTTTATCTGCTCAGGTCAGTGCTTTAACTAATCAAGTTCAAAATCTTAATATGCAGGGACAGGTTAAGGCTGTGGAGCCAAGGTGTGAATGGTGTGGACAAGGACATTCTACAGGTCAATGTACAACAGATCAAGTTAACTATGTAGGCAACTTTAATAGGAACAACAATCCCTATTCCAACACCTACAATGCTGGCTGGCGCAATAACCCCAACTTTTCATGGAATAATTCTCCACAACCGGCTGTTGTTCCCACTAATCCACCACCACCATCACAGCATTCTCGACCTCCTTCACTTTCTTTTCAGCCACAACAACCGGATTTAGTCCAAATGTTTAATTCTATGCACCAAACTATGCAACAATTTATGCAGAATCAATAACAACAACAACAACAGTTTATGCAACAAGTTATGGTGCAATTAAACAAGGAACCAAGTGAGCGACCCAAGGGTGTACTTCCTAGCCAACCAGAACAACCAAGGAATGATGGTCAAGAGCATTGCAAAGCTGTAACAACCCGGAGTGGTATTACTTTACAGGAACCAATTCAGCCCAATGAAGTTAAGGAAAAAGATGAAAAACCAAACAACGAACATGAACCCAATACATTGGTTAGCTTACTCGGAAGCAAAGGGAAAGAAAAAGATGAAGTACTTATAGATGAGGTAGAAAAAAGTACCATTTCCTTCTAGATTGAGGAAACAACGTGATGAAAAATATTTCAAAAAATTTCTTGATATATTTAAGAAATTACAAATTAACATACCTTTTGCTGAAGCACTTGAACAGATGCCTAGTTATGTAAAATACTTGAAGGATATTCTAGCAAAGAAAAGGAGAGTAGATGACAATGAAGTTGTGGCCATGACAGAGGAATGTAGTGATGTCCTCCAAAGAAAACTACCTCCTAAGATAAAAGACCCGGGAAAATTTGTGATTCCATGTTCAATTGGAGGAAATGTTCATTGTAATGCTTTATGTGACTTAGGTTCTAGCATTAATCTTATGCCTTTTTCTGTTTTCAAAAGGTTAGGAATCAAGGATATTGCTCCTACCAACATCACACTCCAGTTGGCTGACCGATCATTAGTATATCCTAAAGGAGTCATTGAAGATGTTTTAATAAAGGTTGACAAGTTTATCTTTCCTGCAGATTTTGTAGTGCTTGAAATGGAAGGAAGGAATGATGATATACCACTCATTGTCAGGAGAGGTTTCTTGGCAACGGGGAGAACACTGATCGACGTAGCCGCTGGAAAACTTACGCTTAGGGTAAACAATGATTATGTCACATACAACATTTTTAAATCCATGAATTGCCCGGATGCAACATATGATTGTTCTAGAATTGAACTAAGTGATAAAATAATGTACAAAGGGGATCAGTTGAGTGATTCATTACATAAAGCCATAAATTCTCTTTGTGAAGAAGATATTGATGTGGAAGAAATGGTTAAAGTATTAGATTCGCAACCGATCTTGCCTAGAAGATTTAGAGTTGTGGAACCTTTAGATCTACCATTCCACAAATTGCTGCCATCAGTTGAAGTACCACCTATTTTGGAGTTAAAACAACTTCCAAAACATCTCAAGTATACTTTCTTAGGGCCTAATGACACTCTTCCTATTATTATTTCTTTAGAGCTAACTATGTTGCAGGAAGAGAAGCTGATTAGAATACTAAAGGATCACATGTCAGCTATTGCTTGGACTATAGCAGATATAAAAGGCATTGATCCATCCTTTTGTATGCATAGAATCAACTTAGTGGATGGATGCAGTCCAACTGTAGAGCACCAATGACGACTCAACCCCAACATGAAAGAAGTGGTCAAGAAGGAAATTATTAAGTGGTTGGATGCTGGAGTGATATATCTCATTGCTGATAGTACTTGGGTAAGTCCAGTACAATGTGTACCAAAGAAAGGAGGTATAACTGTGGTAAAGAATGAGAGAGACGAACTGATTTCTACAAGAGCCATCACGGGATGGCGTGTGTGCATGGACTATAGGAAGCTCAACAAGGCTACAAACAAAGATCACTTTCCTCTTCCTTTTATTGATCAAATGCTTGATAGATTAGCTGGGAATGCTTACTTTTGTTTTCTTGATGGATATTCAGGTTACAATCAGATTACCATTGCACCCGAGGATCAAGAGAAAACGACGTTCACTTGTCCTTATGGCACTTTTGCTTTTCGGCGAATGCCCTTTGGCTTGTGTAATGCTCCCGCTACATTTCAAAGATGCATGATGGCCATCTTTACTGATATGATTGAACATGGCCTAGAAGTATTTATGGATGACTTTACTGTTTTTGGAGAGATGTTTGATGAATGCTTATCTATTTTATCTTGTGTTCTTAAACGTTGTCAAGACACTAATCTTGTTCTTAATTGGGAAAAATGTCATTTTATGGTACAGGAAGGAATAGTTTTGGGACATAAAGTTTCATGCCAAGGACTTGAAGTAGACAAGGCAAAAGTTGTAGCTATAGAGAAGCTCCCACCTCCTACATCGGTGAAAGAAATTAGAAGTTTTTTAGGACATGCGGGATTCTACAGACGGTTTATAAAGGATTTTTCTCAAATCTCAAAACCTTTATGTGCTTTACTAGAAAAAGATGCAATTTTTTATTTTGATGATGCATGTTTGAAAGCTTTTGAGACTTTGAAACAAAAATTGATTTCAGCTCCCATTGTGATTGCACCGGATTGGTCACGACCTTTTGAATTAATGTGTGATGCCAGTGACCATGCAATAGGTGTTGTTTTAGGCCAAAGGAAGGGCACATTTTTCTACGTTATCTACTATATTAGTAAGACATTGAATGATACACAACACAATTATACTACAACTGAAAAGGAATTGTTAGTAGTAGTGCATGCTGTTGATAAGTTTAGATCATATTTGCTAAGTTCAAAGGTTATTGTATATATTGATCATGCTGTTCTAAAATACCTTTTGTCTAAGAAGGATTGCAAACCTAGGCTAATCTGTTGGGTTCTTTTATTGCAGGAATTTGATGTGGAGATTAAAGACAAGAAAGGAAGTGAGAATGTTGTAGCGGACCACCTTTCTCGGTTGAGCCAAGCACACAACGTTAAGGATGATCCACCCGTGAATGAGATTTTCCCTGATGAAAATATATTGGCCATTGAAAGTGGTGTTGTCCCATGGTTTGCTGATTTAGTGAATTACTTGGTGAGTGGGAAGATGCCACCAGACTTGAACTTTCAACAAAAGAAACGATTTCTTCATGAGGCTAAGTCATACTTTTGGGATGACCCTCTTCTCTTCAAGCAATGTGCTGATGGAATGATAAGAAGATGTGTACCAGAAGATGAAATGGAGTCCATACTTCATCATTGTCACTCAACAGATTATGGCGGGCACTTTGGAAGTACTAGGACAGCGATGAAAGTTCTCCAATCGGGATTATTTTGGCCTACACTATTTAAAGATGCAAGACATTTTATTGAGAGATGTGATCGCTGTCAAAGGGCTGGAAATTTGTCAAGGAAAAATGAAATGCCTCTCAACTCTATTCTTGAAGTGGAATTATTTGATGTATGGGGTATAGATTTTATGGGTCCTTTTCCTCCATCAAACTCTAACATTTATATTCTTTTAGCTGTAGATTATGTTTCTAAATGGGTTGAAGCAGTGGCTTTACCTTCGAATGATGCCAAGGTGGTGGTTAAGTTTTTAAAGAAGAATATATTTACCAGATTTGGTACACCTCGGGCAATCATTAGTGATGGAGGATCTCACTTTTGCAATAGGCAATTTGAAGCTTTATTGGCTAAGTATGGAGTGAAACATAAGGTTGCTACCGCTTACCATCCACAAACTAACGGTCAGGCTGAAGTATCCAATCGAGAGATTCTTAAAATTCTAGAGAAGGTAGTAAAAGGTAATAGAAAAGATTGGTCTATTCGGTTAGATGATGCTCTATGGGCTTATAGAATAGCTTTCAAGACACCAATCGGCATGTCTCCTTATCGATTAGTGTTTGGAAAGGCTTGTCATCTTCCCCTAGAATTAGAACATAAAGCTTTTTGGGCCATTAAGGAATTAAACTTTGACTTGGAAGCATGTGGAAAAATGAGACTACAACAACTTATTGAATTAGAAGAAATTAGGAGAGCTTCTTATGAAAATGCCAAAATCTATAAGGAGAAATCCAAAGCATGGCATGATCAAAGAATTGTTTCTAAACCATTTTCTCCTGGACAAAAGGTATTGTTATATGATTCAAGGTTGAAAATTTTCAAAGGAAAATTGAAATCAAGATGGTCTGGTCCTTACATTGTGCAAACAGTTTTTCCACACGGTGCAATTGAAATTAGGACTGAGCATGGGGATCGATCATTTAAAGTCAATGGATGTAGACTGAAACACTACTATGAAGGGGAGCAACTTTGGAAGTCCTCCATCACATTAAATAAAGAATGAGAAACTGGCGTCTGGCTGTAGACGTTAAACCAAGCGCTTCTTGGGAGGCAACCCAAGAATGGGTCAAGTGCAAATTCAGTTATTCATGATAATCATCCACCGACTAATTAGTTGAGGGAGTTCTCTTTCACTTCTTTTTCTTTATCTTCATTTTTATTTTGTTCAACATTGAGGACAATGCTTAGTTTAAGTTTGGGGGTGATGCCTTAATTTTGTTGCATATTGTTCATGCTCGACTCATGTTTAGATTTAGATATATATATATATATATATATATATATGTGTAGTTTAGTGTAAAAATTTTATTATGCAATGGTATTTTAGTCTCTTGGTTCAATGATAGATACATGTGAATTAGTCTTACCTTTCTTGGGAAAACTTGATTAATTGATATGAGGGATGAACTGAGTAAAAGATTGCAGTCGAGAGTTGGTTCTCTACCTTATATTATTTTCACAATCCTTTGGTTTAGATGATTTCAATGAATGTTTTGCAATAAGGATTGTACATGATGGTCATGACTTTTAGAATTTGCCCTAGCGACTTTCGAGGCGAAATATTTGGCTTGCCATGTTGATGGAAAATGATATAGGCATTTCTTTTTGATGAGTCTGGGCCTTTCTTCAAGCCTACCTAATATGAATTATCCTCTGTACACAATTTCATGGCCTTTATTATACATATTTGTTTGATTACCCTTATTTTAGCCTTGGCCTTTTTATTGAAAATATATCTTGCTGCTTGAGTCCTAGCACCCTAGTGTTTTGAATTCGTTCTAAATTCTAACAAGGATGAAACTTTGAGTAGTATAGGGGGAAGGCATTGCGTGTTATAGAGTGGTGATTGAGTAGATAGTGTGGACTTTCCTGGCACTTTGCTTTGTAAAAAAAGAAGAAAAACAAAGAAAAAAAGAAAAGAAAAAGATGAGGCAATGATCCTCCACCAGTAAATACAAGATGAAGCAATAGTCTTCCACTGGTTTGAAATAAAAGAAAAAAAGAAAAAGCAACAGGTAGTCAATGGAAAATCAAAGCAAAGTTAGTTCTTATATTGGGTCAACTCGATACTACATTTAAGGAAGTTTGTGTCATATTGCTTGGGGATTTGTTGTACATGTATGTCAGGATTTAGAAAGGATTTAGCAACACGTAACCGAACCACACATG
>JAURVB010006909.1:0-103231 GCA_033002965.1 Piper betle
TCCCAAGGATCAAAGTAAGAGCAGCCCAAGAATGATCATATCGTACACTTTGATTATCAAGCAGACTAAATTACTCGCCTTTAACTCTTCGAACATATTATTTCAACTGATTTTTACGCAAAATGCATAAATACCAAACATGAAAAAGACCAAAATACTCTAATCCTACGGCTTGATCATCCAGCAGACTGATTTACTTGCTTTTGATATTTGCGTCACTTCAATATCAAATTCAGAAAAAAATAATAATAAAAATCAAACTTCATTAAATTGTAAACTTAATCGAATTTGAACAAAAAAAATCTCGACTTTTCAGGAAGCCTTAAACCTAAGGAGATTAGTAAGATACAATTTACAATCTATCTTAAAAAATCCTACAAGCCCATTGTCAAACTGATTCAGAAACTTGAGAGTTTAAAAAAGATGCATACTCAATTTATAATTTAAAATTGTTAACAAACATAATTTTATTCGAAGTAAAATTTTATTGAGACATTTACTTGTGTGAGGGAGTGAATATCGTTGATTATAAATTGGAGGGAGAAATATCATATATTATGTGTGGGAGGGAGAGGGTGTGTACTTTTTTCCATAATGTCCACTTCACGCCCAATCAAAATTTACGTAAGGGAGGGAGTTGGTTTTGATAAATCACTTGTTCAAAAAATGAAAATTGTAGTATATATAAGATGGTTGGTTTAGAAAATAAAATAGGTTAGTTTAGAAAATTAGATGTATATAGAGGGCATTAGAGATTGAAGTGGGAGGGACTATTTGGTAGGTTATTTGGTGGAAGTTCAGTGACAAGATAGAGCAGCAACAGCGGCATGCTTATCCTTACTGGTGAGTCGGCGAGGTGGATGTGATTAGTTGTAGTTACCATCAACGGGTCCTGTACGAAGTGGAGTTTTTGAATAGGGGAGGAAGAGGTAAGATGTATGTTTACAGGAGGCAGTGAGCGACTGATTGAAGGAGGTCATGATGAGGCATATAGAGTTGAAGGACAACAACATGATGAGAATGATAAAATGAGTAGTATGACTAGTTAGGCCGTGCCGATAGGAGCACAATAGAGAAGATATGTTCCTGTAACATCTATCAATTCCCCACAAGACAAGTAATTGGATTGTACTCAATAAGAGTTTAAGGTAGGCAGCAAAATTATTTATGAATAACTTTTTCCTCTAATGCCTGACTTTTGAAGTGGAGTTCCATGGCCACTATAATGAGACAATCTTGTTTATCTCCCTTTATCGCAGTCAGTGGTGGGTCAGAGTCAAATATGGACAATGAAATGATTTAAAGGTATTTAAATAGATCTATTTTTTGGTCATGTAATTGATGAATAAATTAACGTGTGAAACCTGATGTTGGTGATTTTGTTGAAGTGAGAATTACAAAGTCAACCTGAGCTTCATTGTATGGAGAGGCACTTGCTTTAACAACTTTATGCACTTTCCACAAGAAACAAGATGTCGCAAGTGTTGCCTCTGCAGTTACTTGAACACGATAGTTGTGGTTAATTTGCCTAGGACAATGATGTATCAATTCTTGCAGATGCCATTGATGCTTCTGAAGAAAAGTCAGGCGTAACTTTGCATATGTGTCACTTTTCCCTAAGGATAAAGTTGATTGACATCTAAGATTGTCATGGAACTAAGGAGAATATATGAGCCCTAAAAAGAACTGGTTTAAGAAGGCAATGCTGATAGTGTACTCCATATGGACAGTTAGAGACTTTTTAGTAGCTGGTCATGCAAGATGTCTCTTTTTGATCAAGCTTTTACGGGTCCTTTGTAAAAATTGGTTTTTAAGATATTATACGTTGGTATACTTCTACATGGGGGGAAAATTACCTGAATAAACAGTCCTTCGACAAGCTTCTCTCATGTGGTCGAATTCATTATTGGAAAGGGCTGGTCAATGTTCATTTTCTGTATTTCTCCTTCATGTTCTGGAATTCATCTTGTTCTAGTTGCCTTCTTGTCAACCACAAAAATTTCAGGTACATGGAGGTTTTCATTCTATAAGGAGAAATTTACGCATTATATTGTTGCTGAGGATGCTGTTGGAATGTCCTCGAGTTGCTGGAGTTACTACTCGTCCATTAATTGATTTCTATTATTGATTCTGGTAATGATTACTTATGGCTAGCAGCTCCGAATGACATCAAAATTCGCAGTCCCTGGTCATGAACCAGTATGTTGGCTAGCCTAGCTTATCATGCTACGCTAATAGCATTTTGTTCCATTTACTGTTAATGATTTCAATCTTCTTATTTCATGATCATCATTTCTCATGATAATTAGCATTGAGATTTTAATTTATTTTCAATGGCCTGGCCTATGCTCATTGATAAATTGGCGTATGAAATGCCCAGAAAGCAATGCCATGACTTGATCGATCTGTGAAATCTTCTAGGACCAGTGATCATCTTGCCATATTTTCATTGTTTCTGATTTCTGAATCTTATGTAAATGAATCTTCCAACATATGATGTTCAGTAAAAATACTGCTAACTGCTCTAATTTTCTAAGCATATATAGGCTTTACTATTTTCAAATTTCAACCCATGATTTATTAATAATAAAGGGATTTGACAAAGAAAACCTTAGCATATAGGACATGTAATTTAGCATCTACAAGCAGTTACCTTGTCCATTGACAAAAGACAACATTATATATAGTTTCCTTGGAGACTTCATATTTTTATGTATGAATATGAGTCGAGACTGATTCTCACGTTGATCTGGGTAAGACTTGTATTGGCATTTTTTCCCTCATTTTAACAGTAGGAAAGTAAACAATACTGTCCTCTTCAGATATCCATCTGTCCAACACAGGTGAACCAATTAGTAAAAATGTTACCTTATCTCTCTTAATTTTTGGGAATTTATCTGATTATTAAGTTAAAATAAAAAATCGTAAATGATTGAAAGCTTGGAAGCTTGTTTAATTACCTGAAACTAGTGACAAAATGATGTAGAAAAATGGAGACTACTAGCCTTGCAAGCTCCAGACCAGGGCAAAGCCTCTGC
Organism: Piper betle; assembly: GCA_033002965.1. Lineage (NCBI taxonomy): Eukaryota > Viridiplantae > Streptophyta > Magnoliopsida > Piperales > Piperaceae > Piper > Piper betle. The sequence goes on from JAURVB010006909.1 coordinate 3,039, forward strand.
CCTCCTCCAAAGGGCATGAATTTGTTGAGGCTTCCTGCATCCTTTATCTGTTCATAAGCATTGAGTAATTCCATCAAAGAAAACAGAACCAAATTTAGTTTTCATCTCTGAGAAAGAACATTATTCTACTGATTGGAAATACCAACTTAAAGGATATTTCTTTTTTGGAAAAAAACTTCGAGGATGTTTCTACATATTTTTCAAGTGCATGTCATCATTTTCTGAAACATTGATTATATGAGATCAAGCAAATAGCCTGCCATCTCGAAGGATTAAACTGAAAAGGATCATCATAGTTGTCTTCATCCATATGGAACTCAACGATGCCAAGACACCCCACCCCTTGGGTATCAAGTAGCCTGCAACAAATTAACATGGACTTCAAGTGGATGTACTAGCCAGCAATGAATACCAGGAAATGATAAAACTTGATTCAATGAAGCCCCATGCCATCATGAAGTTTTTGTTTGTATTCTTGTCTCAAGCATGCTTGGATAGTGTGTAATCATGCAACCAAAAAGCCAATGAATACTTTTACCTTTGATCTCCACATCCTTCAAAGCTTTCCTCCAAACTCCATTGACAATATTAGCCAACCTTAACGTTTAATTGATCACCTGCAAATAGTACCAGAAAATAAATTACAAATCTATTAGTATATATACAACAATATAAAGCTTCAAAAAAGTAATCCAACCACTCACATGAGATAGCATATCGTACTAAACAAGCAAAATGGATATTGTTATATTAGTGGTTATTGAACTTACATTCTGGGTGAATTCCAAAGAGGTGTTCATAACTTTCCTCAAGGAGGATCTTCTTCTTCTTCATCTCCATGTTTTCCTCCTACAGATTAAAAACAAAGAGAAATGAAAATTATGCATTTGGATATATGTATTCTGCACAATCAACGAAAAGATCAATACCATGACATCAAAAAATGTTCTTACAGTTATGTGCTTGAGAGCAAGAGGGCAAGCAGTCAAGTATTTTACAGCAAGAGTCATTATCAATGGCACTGAGTCTTCTCCTGGGATCATCATCTCTATCACATTTCCACATACGAAATCCACCGATAAATTTGCCTCGTTTGCTTGGTTTATCTCGGTTAGGAGCACGTCGATCACGTCGTTCGATTGCCTAATAATGTTGCTCTTCATCTCTAGCATTTTATCTTCAATGATCTTTCTCACTAAACTACTCATCCTCTCCTTCGTCTTCAACAAATCGATCATGATAATGACAAATCGATATGAACACCATAATACAAATACAGTAAACAATCAATAATGACGTAAAAAATTGTAGAAAATTATGAAGGTATTTGTAGAATATTAATGCGCATGCAAGTACTAAAGTGAAGAAATTTTTGGTCACACCATTTTTTGTGAACTTTGAGATGATGTGATGAACAATTATATGATAACCTTCAAAGATTTGTGAAGCCTTGTCCAAGGAAGATTAATGAGTAAACAAACTCACTTCACTCAAAATGCGTAGAGGTGGTCTAAATCCTGCAACCCGTTGAAGCAGAGGTGGTCTTTCCTACCGCCATTAGATCTTGTGTAGGTTGGCTGTTGGGCTTCAATTATATATAAAAAAATACGGATTATTTCTTCTCTTTATACGGATTTTTGTTACCGGATTTCCGTGACAAACTCCATGATAAAGTTGTTTTGACAGTAACAAATTTGCAATTTCCACACCTAGGGTTGGGCTGGGCTTAAGGTAATGGCCCATTCGGCGATTCAAAATCAATCCCTCCAAAATATTTTATTTGAATGTGTAGATCGAGGGCGGCTTTAAAATCTAAAATGGGTGAAGTCAATCTAGTCGTATAAATGTAATAGAGAAGCAGTATGTTAGCCTTTGACTTTTCACAATTCTATGCATAATGTCCTCTTGATGTATCTCATTAGATGACATATTATAGAGGTAAGAAGTGTCAATTCTATGAGATCAACAATGGATAGGCATGAACCTTCCCTTACGTTATTTTGACCATTTCGTACCACAACTACCGATACCAAATTTAATTCTGGATCAAAGGTAAATTTAATCTCAAAAATCTTGTCAATATGTGGCTGTACAAAAACAATCTTAAAAACTTGTCTGTGTTCTTGCTTTCTTACAATCATTTCTCAGGTCCCCTGCTGAGTGAGCTTTGCCAAGGCGGAAGGCTAACCTTTCTGTCAGCCGTAGATAACAGACTCAATGGTACAATTCCAAAAATCCTGAAAAATTGCGTAACATTGGAAAATATTTGGCTACGAGGAAACAACGTAAGTGGAAATATGAGTGAAGACTTTGGTGCCTATCCAAATCTCAAATACATGATTTAAAGGGTTTTTATGGCACCATCTTAGCTAGTTGGGGACAGTAATCAAATTTGTCATTTGCTAGATTTTCCTCAAACAAAATTTCTGGTACTATTCCGAAGGAACTTGGCATGTTGAAAAACTTGGAGGTGCTTGATCTTTCATCTAACCAACTAAGAGGGGCAATCCGTATGGAGCTTGGTTACTCAACAAAACTCGGAAGTTTGAATCTTAGTGGTAATGAACTCTCACGTTTGATACCTTTTGGACTTGGGAAACTATCAACTATGGAGATACTTGATCTCTCCTCAAGTAAGCTTAGTGGGAAAATTCCAAAAGATTTGATTGGATGCTCTCAGCGTACGTCCTTGAATTTGAGCAAAAATGTTTTAAATGAGACAATCCCATTCGAAATGGGAAATCTAGTGTACCTCCAGCAATTCCTAGACCTCAGCTACAACAATCCGATGGGAGAGATTCCCAGTCAGCTCGGGAAGCTTGATAAACTGGAATGCCTAAATCTTTCGCACAACTATCTTAGCAGACCCATTCCCAAATCTTTTGAAAGGTTGGCCAGTTTTCAAGCGGTTGATCTGTCGTATAATGATTTAGCCGGTCCAGTTCCTGATATCAAAGCTCTCAATGGTGAATCCATAGTAGGTAACAAAGGTCATTGTGGCCATCTACCAGGCCTGCCTTCATGCTCCTCAGTTAGAAGACCCCACAAAAACACAGCAGTAGTATTGGTCATTTCCGTAGTTGCTGGTGCATTTCTTCTCCTGCTAATATGTGCAATTCTACTTAGAGTTCATTGCCAAAGAATAGGCCCTGCAGCTGTTGATATATATATATATATATATATATAGAAATCCATTTGGCAGCGCAGGCAGCTTTGGATTTGGACCGTTGGTCCAACGGTCCAAATCCATCCTTTGTTTTCCCCCCTCCCCACGTTTTCTCCTGCCCAGGGCGTTGCCGGATTCCGCCGCCGCCGCCCCGCCCGCCACCGCCGCCCCGTCTGCCGCCGCGCCCCCCGCCCGCAGCCCTGCCCCCACCCCCCGCCCCGTCCGCCGCCGCGTCCCCCGCCCGCAGCCTTCCCCCCTGTTTCCCCTGCCCCCTCCGCCGCCTCGCCCCCGCCCACCCCCTGCCCGTAGCCGTCCCCCCCACCGCCCCTGTTTCTCCTGCCCCCTCCGCCGCCTCGCCCCCGCCCGCCCCCTGCCCGGTTCCCCGCCCCCCCGCCGCCTGTTTCGCCCCACCCCCGCCGCGGCCCCGCCCGCCCCTGCCCTGTTTTCGCCACCCTCCCCGGCCGCCCGTTTCGCCCCCACCCTCGCCGCCGCCCCGCCCGTCGACCAAGCTCCTCCCCGCCGTCTGCTGCACTGGCCACCTCCTCGCCGGCGTCACCTGCTTCACCGCCGGCGGTGGCGCCACAAAACACCGGGAAAGAAGGAGCAATGGCATTTTCGTAATAAAAATTTGACTCGCTCCTGACTCGAGTCAAATTTACGAAATAAATTTTAAAAATAAAATATAATAAAATAAAAACTTGACTTGCTCCTGACTCTCAAGTTAATTTTATAAAATAAATTTTTAAAATAAAATAATCTAAAATAAAAATTTGATTCGCTCCCCGCTGACGCCGCTGCTTGCCGACCACCTCCCTGCCGCCACCCACACCCTGCCCCTATTTCTATTACCAAAATACTCTCCCCTATTTCCGATTAAGTAAAATTTTTATTACAATTTTACCCTCCCGTGTTCCCCCCCGCTCTCTCTCGCCGCGCCACCCCCTGTCGGCGAGTTCGTGCCACCCCTGCCGGCGACCTTGCCGCCAGCAGCGCGTTGGCCAACAATGTCGCCGCCTCGGGGCTGGATAGGCTTGTTGGGAAATGTGCGGCCCCAGTTTCGTGTAGGACCGAATAAAGTTTTTATTACAAAATTATTTTATTTTTTAAATTTATTTCATAATATTGAATCGATCTCGTGCGAGATCGAATCAAATATTTATTATAAAAAAATTTTATTTTTTTTATTTATTTCGTAATATTGATTCGATCTCGTGCGAGATCGAATCAAGTATTTATTTATTATAAATTTTTTTTATTTATTTATTTCTTAATGGCGGCGGGCAGGGGCCGACGGCGGCTGGCAGGGGCGGTGACGGGAGGCTGAAAGTGGGTGGGGGGGGGGAGGGGGAGGGATGGGGTGGGTTGATTGTGGACCGTTGGATTAGATCCAACGGTCCACAATAGGGATTGGGTGCGAGATCGAATCATGTGCGGGACCGAGTCAAGTTTTTATTACAAAATAACTTTATTACTAAATAAATTTTTATTACAAAATAAATTTTAAAAAAATAAAATAATTCCGTAATAAATTATTTTAACTCGAGTCCGATTAAGTAAAATTTTTATTACCAAAATACTCTCCTCTATTTCTTCCTCATTTTTTTGGCGCGCCACCCCCTGCCGGCGAGATCGTACGAGATCGAATCAAGTATTTATTATAAAAAAAATTATTTTTTTTATTTATTTCATAATATTGACTCGATCTCGTGCGAGATCGAATCAAATATTTATTATAAAAAAATTATTTTTTAAATTTATTTCGTAATATTAACACGAGTCAGGACCGAGTAAAGTTTTTATTACGATTTTACCCTCCCGTGTTCCCCCCGCTCTCTCTCGCCGCGCCACCCCACCTCCGGCGACGTCGCCTCCGGCCACCTCGCCGCCGGCCGTTCGCTGGCAACACTGTCGTCGCGTCGCCCGCGGGGGCTAAGGGCCGCGGCTTGGGGGAGGGGCCGCGCCTGCGGGCGGGGACGGGGGCGACGCGTCTGTGGGTGGGGATGGGGGCGATGCTTCTGCTGGCAGGGGCGGGGGGTGCGCCGCGGCGCCGGGCGAGGGAGGGGGGCCGCGGCTGGCCCGGGCAGGGGGAGTGGTGAGGGGGAAACGCGGTGGGCGGGGGGGGGGGCCGCGGCTGCGGGCAGGGGCTGGGGCGGATGGTGGCGGCCGGGGGAAAAAACGGAACCGAGATCGGGCCGAGGGCGGTGGGTGGCTGCGAGCAGGGCCGGGGCCGAGGGCGGGACGGGGTTGGGGGGTGCCGGGCTGGGCCGGGCAGCAGCGGAATCCGGCAGGACGCGGCGGAATCCGGCGAGGGGCGGAATCCGGAAGAGAAACAGGGAGGGGGGGGAAAAACGAAATTTTATTTTGGGCCGTTGGATTTCGATCCAACGGCCCAAAAACAAAAACGCTGACTCTATATATATATATATATATATATATATATATATATATATATATATATATATATATATATATATAGGAAAGGGTACCTATACTGCAGCACAGCGAGCTTCGCTGTACTTGAATTTAAATCAAACTGTTGAAAAAGCATCTAACAGTATAAAAATAATTGAAAAACCAAATGACCCCCCAAGCTGCCCCTTTCGCCCCTTTTCCCAGCGTCGCCCTCGTCACTGGCAAGCCCCTCCTGTAAAACCCGTGACTCGAGTCAGGGTTTTACGTTACCGAACCAGTCGGTTCGACCGTTGGTTCGAGTCGAGTCAGTTTCATGAATCGCGTGCTGAGTCGAGACCAGCCGTGAGTTATGAGCGATGAGAGTCAGGTGTACCGGAATATATGATGATAACGTCGAGGAGATGGTGAGAGATGAGTTATCAGAATATATGAAAGTATGCAGTATTTTTTTTTTATATGTTTGATCGTAGAAATAGTTTTAGGCCGAATAACGCATTAGGACGCGTTTGATTATATTCGGGTGGGTTATTAGTTATAGAGCATGCCATTTGGATGTTATTGTGTTTGTTTTATTTTATGTGATTTTTCCATATTTTTCTAGATTTTTTTAGAATTTATTACGAACTAGTTATTATTTTGACTCGAGTCGGAATCGAGTCAATACTTATTTACGAAAATGCCATCGCACACACTTCTTCTTCCTCCCGACCCTTTTTTTCTCCAAAACCCTATCCACCGCCGCCGCCCCTTGTGGTCGCCGCCGCCGCCGCTGCCGACGCCGTGCTGCCGCCAATCGACGCCGCCCCGCCCCGCCGTGAAGTCGCCGTGCCGCCACGACCCACCCCGGCCACTGCCTCGCCGCCACGACGCCGGATTTGCCCCACGAACCGCGACGCTCCGCCCGTCGATTCCGCCGCCGTTCGGCCGCCGTCGCCGCCGCTGCGACCACCAGTACCACCCCTCGCCGTTGCCGACATTTCCCCCATCCTCCCGACCGCCGTCGAGGCCGGCCGGAGCCCCGATCGGAGCACACCGCCGCCGCCGCCCGTTTTCAACGCCGCCGCCGACGGCCATCGCCGCCTCGGTTGCTCTGTTTGACACCGCCATCGGACCAAGCTCGTCGAGCTGGTGCCGATAGACCCCCTGATTGCCCCGTCCCGAATCGTCGCCGGAAAACCGTCGGAATCCGCCGGAAAACCGCCGACACTCGCCGGAAAACCGCCGGAACCGCCGGAAAATTGGATTCGAGGGAAGTTCGCCGGATCATCCGCCGAACGCACCCGGTCCAATCTGATCGGACTTCGGACGCCGCTAGGTGCCGACTCGAGTTTCGAGCCGCGAAACGGAAACCCTAGCCGTCGCCGATTTTCGACGACGCGAGGTATAATTTATTTTAACTTAATTATTTGAAAGTATTGATTATTAGATTTGCATGCTATGATTGATGAATTGTGCATTGTAATTACTTATATAAATGTAGATTTGATTTAGAATAAAATATGAAATTTGTTGAATTGTGTGGTGTTAAAAATAGAAGTTATGAAACTAATTAGGGTTATTAAGTAATAATCATGATCTAATGCAAACTAACCTAAGTAGACTTGCTAGAATTGATATAGGTTGATGTGTGTTGATTGACGGGTGATTGTGTTGATTGTGTGTGCATGCTATAGGATGTGTGATTCATCATGCGGGCGTTAGTTTTTAGCTTGATTGTGTAGGTACGGTGTAGGAGCTCGCCGCCTAGGCGCGTGGACCCGTTTGGAGCTTCTACCAGGTCCGTTTAGGACTCGTTCTCTGATTTACGCTACTCTCTTGTGTATTTGATTTACGCTTGAGTCCTAGCACCCTAGTGTTTTGAATCGTTCTAAATTCTAACAGGGATGAAACTTTGAGTAGTATAGGGGGAAGGCATTGCGTGTTATAGAGTGGTGATTAAAAAGATAATGTGGATTTTATTGGTACTTTGCTTTGTAAAAAAAAAAAGAGAAGAAAAACAAAGAAAAAAAAGAAAAGAAAAAGATGAGGCAATGATCCTCCACCAGTAAATACAAGATGAAGCAAGAGTCTTCCACTGGCTTGAAAAAAAGAAAAAACAACAACAACAGGTAGTCAATGGAAAATCAAAGCAAAGTTAGTTCTTATATTGGGTCAATTCGATACTACATTTAAGGAAGTTTGTGTCATATTGCTTGGGGATTTGCTGTACATGTATGTTAGGATTTGGAAAAGATTTTTAATTCTAGGGTGTATATTAACCTCTGATTTTTCTATCTTATTCATCTGATTTTTGGTCCCTAGCCCCTGGCCCCGTTACAACCTATAAAGACCTATTGATTCCATTAATTGGCATTACCTACATTAGTGGAGATGGGAGCGAAAGGTAAACATATTTAAGCATGTACTTGATTGTATTCTCTTGGTTGCAGATGAGAATGATAAGCCAATGGACTATCACACACACACAGAGAGCTTTCTTTTGGATGTGATTGATGAAAGGGAATTTCTGATTTGATTGACATCTTGTTGACTCTTGAGGGTTTGATTGAGAATCATATGAGAACATAATGGAGACTAAGTATTTTTGTGTAGTAAAATTTTCTTTGTTATGATATTTTGCTCGGGACGTGCAAAAGTTTAAGTGTGGGGGTGTGTTAAGTGTTTAAAATATATAATATTTACCCATGTTTTTAATATGATTTTGTACTTCTCGGGTATAAACATTATTAATTTAGTGATATTTTCATTATTATTTTTAGTTAATTAATATTTTATTATATATGCTTAATTTTGATGTTTTAATGCAGAAAAAGATGAATAAATTAAGCTTTGGATTTGATTGGTCATGACACTTGGTGCCACCCAATGGCTACAATGTATGGTGTTCAATGGAGTCGAACAGTTGGAAACTTAAAGGGACATTATAATTAATTAGATTACGTCGATTTGTGAACACCCTCTTCGAATTCTTGTATCTCCACTTCTATATAAAGGGGTGGTCATTTGTTGTTGATCATATCTCATCTCTTGGCTTCAGAGTGTAGTGAAAGTAGTAGTTTTAGTTTTTATAATTTCTTTTTCTTTTATAATAAAAATTAGTTTCTTCTTTATATTGTTTTCTATTTTATTATGGAGTAGTCTTTTATTTCGTTCTAGAGAAGAATGGAACTTAACATGATTTAATTGAATTCATTTCAAGCTCTTATTCTTTTATTCAATCGGATTGTTTAAATTGTCATATTCTTAATGCTAAGAGTAGATTGATCACCTATTTCTTAGATCATGAGGTTTAATTAGATTTCGGGAGAAATTAATTAGATTAGTCATTGATAATTCATCATACGACGAGTCTTTTGACTTGTTTGTCGTTGTGGTCGGAAGATACACAACACCGTATGCGGTTGTAAGGCAATTCTTAATGCATTATTTTGTTGATTAATCAATTATCACCGGGAGGTAGAAATTGAGGCAAAATAATAGAAGCATGAAGGAGCGGGAGCCACCATGTCATATAATTATCCTAGATCGACAATCCGAGGGAATAAAAGATAAGAGTAAGATTTGATGAGATTAAATTCATGTTAAGGGAAATTCGACTCTAGAACGAGTTTTATAATTTTAACTTCGCCTTTAATTTGAAGATATTACTTAGATTTAGTTAAGTTGGTTGTCTTTGTTTTGTCCTTCATTTTATTCTCTTTAATTAAGTTAAGGAAATTCATCTCCCTGTGGGACGATACTCAATGTTATCATTATATTACTTGTTTCGACCGTGTATACTTGCATGTTATTAAAAATAGTCTAACACCCCCAAGGTTTTGCCGCTCGACCGAGCTCCTCCCCGTCGTCTGCTGCCCTGGCCTCCTTCACGCCGGCATCCTCCTCGACCCCCATGACTATCATCAATCATAGAGAGAGGAAGAAGAATATAAGGGACGACATATTCTCCAACATGGGCTTCTTTGTCTGTGCCGGAAAATCGGTCTAAGGACGACGATGACAAGAAGGATCCTCCTCCCTCAGTTGGTATCCCTCCTCTGTCTCTGTTCTTTATGTGCTTTTTTATTGTGGGTCATGAATGGATTGAGATATGTTGTGGCTGTTGTTTCTCAATATCGGTGGTAGGTAGAGTGTAAGAGTTTGGATTTTGGGGGATTCTATTGATTATGATGTGTTTGATGATGATTGAATGGAGCTTTGTGAGGTCATAGGCCCATTTCTTTTGTATAATTTGGTGGGATGAGTCTTATGAGAAGCAAATACAATAATAGACACCTGCATTTGAATCATAAAGTGTGCAAAGTATAATAACATATGATTGTAAAACTTACTTGAAAGGTGAGAAATTTATGATTGTATGTAGGCTTCTCACAATCCTTGTGAGGGTTTTGGGGGCCAAATGCAAGGGGGTTAACTTGGAGGATCACACCTAGGGTTGGGCTGGGCTGGGCTTAAGGTAATGGCCTATTCAAAATTATTCCTTCCAATATTTCATTTTAAAATTAATGGATAGAGCCCGCTTTGAACTCTTCTCGCCACCGGAGTTTGTTGCACTGCTCTAATATACCTCCAATATACCATTCTAAAATAAAAAGTGTGGATTGATGGCGGCCTTGAAATCTTCATCTTGCCACTGGAGTTTGCTATACCACTCACGGCCACCTCCAATAAAACAATGTTGTTCAGGTGCCTTGTTTTCCTTCACAAGGCCTCTCGGTAGTACTCTCAGCTCTAGACAACCATCCAAGTAAAATTCGCGGAGGGAAGGAAATGAGATGGTGTCACTGCATATGGTCTTCGGCTGGGGAAGAAACCAAAGCCCTAATTTTTCAAGTTTGGGGAAGCAAATACTAGGTGAGTGATCCGACAAAGTTTTATCAAGATTGGGGAAGCATTTTGGGAAAGACCTAGACTTCCAATGGGAATGGGTTTTGGGTATTTGGCTATGGCAACTGTGCCCCATCTGTTGCCGATGGAAATCTTATTTTGAAAGCTGTGATATTCATTTGCAATTTTTTCTACCAGAGTTTCAAAAAATAGGTCTCAATTTGCGTGAGAGAAGATGCCCAATGTTGGTCACCCGGACACATATCTTTTATGGTCCTCAAAGGTGGAAAACTGTTAAGTATATATAGAAAATGCCTCATGTTGGTCTCACACATATCTTTTATGGTCCTCAAAGGTGGAAAACTGTTAAGTATATATAGAAAAAATATAATAGGCACATATCTTTTATGGTTCTTTGTTTTAAATTTGTATTCTGAAAATTACCAAAAAAAAATAGTTTGAAGTTTTTTCAGGATTTTTATTGAGCAGAAAAAAATGAAAAAAACTGAGAGAATTTATAAATTGTAATTGGAAGAACATTGTACATTGATGGATAAGAATGGATTACAATTTTCCTCGACTCTCTGATCTTACCTCTTCCTCACGTCATCTCTCTCTACCCCTTTCTTGTCAACTCCACCTTTTGATTTGTCTACTTTCCTTCATGCCTCTTGATCCTTTGTAAATCAAAAGGCATTAGAGCGTCGATCTGGTGACTTCTTGAAGTCGGTTGCCGATGATGATTTGCAACACTGACCAGTCTATGAGCAACTATTTGTAAATCAGATCCATCTGCAATCATCCTTGGAGACAGTAGCACATTCTCTGAAGGGTATACATGACTCTATCCAATCTCTAAATTCTCGGTTATATCTGGTAGAAATTGCGTCTACAAAGAGTACTCCTGATATATCTATGAAACCAGAAAGGGAAATATTATCATCACAAACAGGTTTGGTTCCTCGTCCATCTCATAGCTTGGATCCATCCATATTCTCCCATGTAGGACGCTTGAAAATTCAAAAATATGATGGAGAAAAGGATCCTTTAAATTGGGTAAGTCAATGTGAACAATACTTCGAAGTATATGGTACTTCTGAAAAATTAAAGTTAGCCTTAGCTTCTTATCATCTGGTTGAGGAAGCTAGATTGTGGTTTCAAGTGTACAGAAGGGAGAATCTAATTCTGTCACGGGAAGACCTTAAGCAGGAGTTGCTCGCTAGATATGGAGCTTCTGAATTTGAGGATTATTTTTAGGAACTTTCAGAGTGGAGACAACGAGGATCTTAACAAGATTATTATGAACAGTTCATTAGATTGGTAACAAAGGCTGGAAAATTTACAATTTGTCATCAGGTTAGCTTTTTCTAAGGTGGCTTGAAGAATCACTTGCGAGTAGATGTGAAAGCGCAGAAGCCTAAGACTGTTAAAGCTGCTCTTGGGTTTTCTAAATTGTTTGAATCTAGCTGTCAGGATAGGAGACAATCAAGTCGCTGTTATGAAGGAAGACACAAAGAAGGGGACAATGAATCATCAGCCAGTACTTCTAATTTTTAGAAGGTAAGAAAAATTCTCAAAGAGTTAAAAAGCTGACAGTGGAGGAAATGTTGGATAGGAAGAACAAGAGAGCCTGTGTTTTCGTTGTGATGACAAGTACACTGTGGGGCGTAAGTGCAAAAAATTACTTTCCATTGAAGTTGTTCAAGAAGCGGGCACAAGTGAATCTGAAAATGATCCCACTAAGGAGCGATCTCAACCCATTGCTCTCAAACCTTATAGCTGAAATGCTATGGAATGGAATCATTAGGCCAAGCTCAAGTCCTTACTCATCTCCGGCTTTGCTAGTTCAGAAAAAGGATGTAACATCAGGATGTGCATTGATTATAGCACTCTTAATTCTCAAACCGTAAAAGATAAGTTTCCTATTCCACTCATTGATGATCTCTTAGATGAACTGTTTCATGCTCAATATTTTTCCAAATTGGATCTTAGATTAGGGTATCATCAATTCGTATGCATGAAACTGATATTCCAACGACTGCATTCAAAACACACAATGGCCATTATGAATTTATTGTCATGCCTTTTGGCCTTACGAACGCACCTTCTTCCTTTCAATCTCTAATGAATTTTATTTTTCATGCATATCTTAGAAAATTCATTTTGGTGTTCTTTGACCACATTCTTGTTTACAGCTCATCGTGGAGGGATCATTTAGAGCATTTGATTCTTACCTTTGAAATTCTTCAACAGCATTAGCTATTTGTAAAACGGGAGAAGTGCTCATTTGGCCTGCAACAAATTGCATATCTAGGACATGTGATCTCAAGAGGTGGTGTATTCATGGATCCTAACAAATTCAAGGCAGTCAATTAGTGGCCATTACCAAAAACAATCAAAGGGTTGAGGGGCTTCCTTGGTCTTACAGGATATTATAGGAAGTTTATAAAGGGATATGGACTATTGGCAGCTCCACTAACTGACATGCTTAAAAAAGATTCTTTTCAATGGTCAGATCATGATGTTACTGCATTTTACAAGTTGAAGGAAATTATGTTGGAAGCACCCATGCAGCAGTGCCAGATTTCTCTCAAACCTTCATTGTTGAATGTGATGCGTTCTCCGGGAGCATAGGTGCGGTGTTGATGCAACAAGGTCACCCTATTGCTTATTTCAGCCAACCATTACATGGAAGAAATTTAGCTTTGTCCACTTTAGAAAAGGAGCTTTTGGCCTTAGTTTTGGCTCTACAAAAATGGTGCCAATACCTTTTAGGAACAAGGTTTGTGGTGCGAACAGATCACTCTACATTGAGATACCTATGGCAGCAAAAGATCCACACACCTCTCCAACAGAAGTGGCTCATCAAACTTATGGGTTTGATTTCAATATAGACTACAAGAAGGGCTCTGAGTATGGGGCAGCTGATGCTTTGTCTCGATTGCACGATGAGAGCACTCTTCAGGCATGATCAACACCCATACCAACTTGGCTGGCACCAATTAAAGAGGTTGTTCTCAATACTCCCGACTTACAAAATCTTGTCAAACAAATTCAAGATGGAGTCTTGCCTACAACTTGGTCATTGCATGATGGTTTGATTCACTTCAAGAATCAAATTTATTTGCCTCGTAGATCTGACCTCATTGATGTTATAGCTTCCGGATTCCATGACAGCACACAGGAAGTTTACAACAAAACCTTACATAGGTTAAGATATGTTTTCTTCTCGTCAGGGATGAAAAATCATGTACACAAAATCATCCGTGAATGTGAGACTTGCCAAGTACACAAATCATTGCAGACTTTACCTGCTGGTCTTTTGCAGCCCTTACCGATTCTCGCGAAAATATGATCTGACATCTCAATAGACTTTATTGATGGACTTCCAAATTCCAAAGAATTAATAACATGTGACAAAGATGCGACTTTTACAAGTCAATTCTGGAAAGAACTTGTCAATCTCCAAGGAACTTCATTCAACTTCAGCTCATTCTACCATCCTCAAACAAACGGAAGTTGTCAAACAAAAGCTACAAATGTACTTTCGTTGTTTCTCCAGTGAGCGCCCTAATGATTGGACAAAATGGCTTTCATGGGCTGACAATAATCAACTGAAATAACCAATGTTAATAGCTCCCTGTCGTAAGCTGACAATTATCTGTTTCAAACATTTAGAGCTTTACTAAAAAATGCAATTGGATGGTCCACTTGTAACAGAACTGCTCCTATTCCACAATTCGATGCATCGCATTCTATTATGAAGGGCTGTGAAAAATTTCGAAGGGATAGTACTGGGGCTGAAGTCATAGCCTTTTTCAGTAGCAAGAAAGCCGTCTCACCCTGGGGGGCCATTTGAAGTTATTCTTCTGAAGTAATTTGGTTAATGGAGCAGTTATTGAACCATACCCATGTATGAATCTGCGATAGTAACCTGTTAAGCAGAGAAAACCTTGTAAGGATTTAGCTGAAGTAGGATTAGGCCAATCTGTTACTGCTGCCAATTTGCTATCATCCATCATAACTCCAGCCCTTGTGATCACATGTCCTAAGTAATTGACACTCTCCTGGTCAAACCGACATTTTGTTCTTTTAAGTAATAATTGTTGTTCAGTGAGAACGTCGAATGCTGTCTTTAAATGCTGCAAGTGTTCTTCCCAACTTTTACTATATACCAGTATATCATCGAAGAATTCCAGGATAATCGACGCAGATAAGGAGAAAAAATGTTATTCATCAGTTGTTGAAAGTTTGCTGGAGCATTGGTAAGGCCAAACGGCATTACAAGGAACTCCTATTGACCTTGATCAGTCTGAAAAGCAGTCTTGTCCACATCTTGGTCCTTCATTCTGCTCTGGTGGTATCCTGCTCGAAGGTCAAGCTCGGAAAAGAAATGGGCTCCTTTCAATTCGTCCAGCAGCTCCTCGATCATTGGAATTGGGAACTTGTGCTTCACAGTGGACTGGTTCAATGCTCGGTAATCCACACAGAGTCTCCACAAACCATCCTGTTTCTTTACTAATAAGACAGGTGCCGAAAATGGACTTGAGCTGCTCATAATTCCTTGCAGTAACATACCCTTCACTTTCCTTTATATTTCTCGTTTTTTTTAAATGGGGGTATCGGTATGGTTTGCTCTTGTTGAGACTAGCTTCATTAATTAAAACAATCTGATGGTCGCATCTTCTTGTGGGAGGCAACCCTTGTGGTTCAGCAAAGAGATGTCCATAGGTATTAAACAATTCTTCCAATTGCTGAAATTGGCTGGGCAACCTTGAATCTTTCACTTCCGTTTCTAATTGCTCCATAACATGGAAAATGACAGTGATCTCCTTTAGTTGAAGCTGCTTGCACAATTCTTTTCCGGAAATCAAGGCAGTGGAATTGGATTGAAGACCTTGTAAATTGATTTCCTGTCCCTGCCCAATTGAACTTCATCTGCATAGATTGGAAATCCCAGTTCACAGGTCCTAATGATTTCAACCACTTAGTACCCAAGACTACATCATTGTCATGAAGAGGTAGCACCTGAAAGTCCACTGAAAATTTATACCTTGTAAATCTATTAGCAAAGACCTGCAATCTCCTAGTGTACTCATGTTTTCCCGACTCGCAACCTCCACCCTGACAGTCTTACTTCGATCCACCAACACTTTCAGCTTGTCTATCACTGCTTGGCTCAAAAAATTATAGGCACTCCCTGTATCCAACAAGACGATCACCTCCTATCCTTCAATTTTTCCAATCACTCTCATGGGACTTGAGGTGATTCCTCCTTTCACAGCTCTTAACGATATTTCAGGTTCCTCCTCAGCTTCGTCTGAGCTACTCTCGCTATCCTTGGCCTCTTCTTCTTCACAGCAATCAATTAGAAAAAGCAGCTGACACTTGTGCCCCACCTTATATTTTTCATTACAGTTAAAATATAATCCTTTAGTTACACCTTCTTTCTAGGATTTCACTAGGGGTTAACTTCTTGATTTCGGGTATCTCAGTCATTGAATTCAACTTTGCTGAACTTTCCTTATTTTAATGCACTTCCTGGCTTTACATAATGTCGTCCTTCATTGGAAAAACTAGAAGTGTAGCTCATTTTCTTTCCGTGAACTGGTATCTCTTCCTCCTAGATTCCAACCTCTGCTCATACTTCTTGCCATAAGATACAGCTTGATCGAACCGTTTGAGGCTCCTTAAGTTGAACACTATATTTAATATCTTCTTTCAAACCGCTCACAAAATAAGAAGGTAGCTGTTCTCTGGGAATGCCTTTTGTTTTACTTGACAGCGTCTCAAACTGAATTTGGTAGTCAGATACACTACCCACGTGTTGTAATTTAATCAGTTCTCCAATGTAATCATCAAAAGCCGAGGCCCCGAACCTCACCGTATATACCCTAACGAAACAATCGGAGATGAAGATTGAAGAGCAAGAAAGGAAACAATTCCATTGATTTAAGAAAATAACAACAGAAAAACATTTGTTCACGATCGCACCGTATATACTTAATACCCAACTCTAATCAGGCCTACAACATATTATTTTTACCTGATTAAGACCCGTCTAACATCTAACTAACCGACTTCTTTCCAAGATTCTCCCTCCTTTCCCAAATATCATTATTTTGTGATTGGGAGCATTTCATTCACGTCGCCGGATAATAATATTGTTCGAGTAAACGACTAGTTTTTAATAACCTCTAACAGGTATAAACAACTAGTTTTTAATAATTTCTGACAGGTATTATTGCACTCACCTCGTTGAGTTTGCCACGTCACGCAGTTACAAAGTCTATGATACATTTCTTTTATAAGGGTGTTTAATAAATAATTGAAACCCACTTAATTAGTTGGCATAAACTACGTATTATCTTTAGCATTGGGCAACACGTATTTGCTATATTATGTAACAAAATCGATGTTGCAAGCTAATATTGTGAGATCCCTCAACTTAGTCCCACATCTAATACCTATTGGGAGAAGATCCTATTTATAAGTGAGAATGGACTATAGATCTTTTAACTTCCGGGGTACCCATTTTAAAGAAATGACTTAGCCCATTACGTTGCACTTTGGGCTGGATCGTTACAAATGGTATCAGAGCCGACCTGGTTCCGTGTTAGATGGTGGGATGGACTAGGGATGTTGGCTAGGCTGCCGGTCATGGGCCAGAAAGGTCGTGGGTTGGGGCTAGCAACGGGCCAAGACTAGAAACGTTGGCTAGGCTGCCGGTCACGGGCCAAAAAGGTGGCTAGGCTGCCGGTCATGGGCCAGAAAGGTCGTGGGTTGGGGCTAGCAACGGGCCAAGACTAGAAACGTTGGCTAGGCTGCTGGTCACGGGCCAAAAAGGTCGTGGGCTGGGGCTAGCAACGGGCCAAATATAGGCATTTCGGGACGAGGTTACCTAAGGTGGGTGGATTGTGAGATCCCTCAACTTAGTCCCACATTTAATACCTACTGGGAGAAGATCCTGTTTATAAGTGGGAATGGACTATAGATCTTTAACTTCGGGGTACCCATTTTAAAGAAATGACTTAGCCCATTACGTTGCACTTTGGGCTGGGTCGTTACAAATATAGAACACTCAAAACAGGTAACCACTCCACTTTGTCGCCACTAATTGAAACATCGCATCAATATCAAATCTTTGTGATTAGACTGAAATTCAAACAACCCAATTAACAATACTATTTCACATGCCTAATAGTTTTTACGTGAGTCTTGATCATGTAAGCAAAGTCTAAATTTAACGCCAATGATGTTCACATGATATTGAACTAACACGTTATGAATAGTAACTTTTGGTTGTTGAGACTTGACCATTGCAATTCAATATATGATGATAACATTTGGGTGCATTATCGATCTTATATTATAAGTTGTAGCATGGCCTTTTTTTCTACTAAAACTCAACTAAGATTGGACAGGTGGTGTTGTCAAAATTCTACTTTCCAAATTGAATTGTAAGATATTGTTGGGCAGATTGATTGAGAATATGGTAATTGGTTCTGATGTTTGCAGACACCATCCAGGTTCCTGGTACTTTTGACTGGTACAAGAAAAGGTTCCCCAATATCATGATCTGTTGTCTACTGATCAAAATCCATTGACCCAAAATCTATGATTTGGACTAGTTGAAGAAAAAGAAATCTTCATTTGAGTAAGATGCCATTTATGAGGAAGGAAAAATCTAACTTGATTTTGATCCTAAATTCTAAAATGTTGTCACGCCTTAAGGAAAATCTCGTCCATTATTTTGATCCATAATTGTATATAACCTTATGAGCTTCAAAATAACATACATTATTATTCTAAAATAACAATCTCGTCCATTAATTAATGTTAATATAGGATCAAGGTGATTTTTGTTACATTTATCGTAACTATACTCATCCATGGTCACATTCATCAACATAATTAAATGACATAGATCAAGTATGGACGTGTATGATGAAAATTATGTGTAATTTGATCTGAACATGCCTATTTTCAACTAGTCCAACTTTATGAGATCACCAAAATAGAGTGAAACATAAATCAAATACTGCAATAAAACAAACTCCCACTAAAGTATCATATCATGAAATAGTACTACACCCATATGAGTAATCTGCTCATGAAAGACCTTGGGCGATAAACGTTTAGTAAGGGGATCCGCAACCATGGAGTTTGTCTCAGTATGCTCTATAGAGACTTTGCCATTCTGAACTTTTTTTCACAACAAGGAACTTGATCTCTATATGTTTTGATTTAAATGAGCTACTGTTGTTATTTGAATATGATACTGCAGACTGATTGTCACAAAATAACTTAAGTGGTCTTTCAATATTATCAACAATGCGCAACCCTGTGACAAAATTCAACAACTATATTCCCTGATTGGATGTCTCATAACAAGCTACAAATTCAGTTACCATGGTGGAAAAAACTATGAGTGTCTGCTTAGCACACTTCTAAGAAATAGCTCCTCTAGCAAGTAGGTAGACATAGCCAGAAGGGGATCAATGATTATCTTGACATCCAGTAAAATCGGAATTAGAATACCCAATGATCTCAAGTTAATCTGACTTCTGACAAGCGTAATATTTTGTTCTTTAAGATACCTCATGACTTTGTTGGCTGCCTGTTAATGATCCAATCCCGGATTACTTAATTATCTACCCAGCGTTCTAACAATATACGCAATATCTAGACGCGTACATACTTAAGCATACATAAGACTTCCCACTGATGAAGCATAGGGAATCTTTTGCATTTCCTTTCCTTCTATGTCATTTTTAGGGCATTGATTGAGACTGAATTTGTCTCCTTTAGAAATAGGGGTATCTCATGGTTTCCAATCTTGCATGCCAAATCTCTTAAGCACTTTTTCTATATAGGTCTTTCGTGATAATCCTAATACAAAAGACTCATTTTTAAGATCCTTCATTTCAAGTTTCTTTGATAAAAATCTCTTGGTGTCATGCAAGAAACCTGTATCATTACTGGTAAGCAATGTATCATCAACATATAAAACCAGAATATATACTTACTCCCACTAAACTTATGGTATATTCAATCATCAATCACATTGATCTCAAAACCTAACGAGAGAATAACTTGATGAAATTTGTGATACCATTGACAAAAAGCTTGCTTAAGTCCATAGATGAAATTTCTTTAATTTTCAAACCATATTCTTTGAATCTTCCGATACAAAGTTTTCTGAGTCCGCACCATATACCTTGTTTCATCAATGTCACCATTTAGAAACACAGTCTTTACATCTATCTGATGTAAATTAAGATCAAAATGTGTCACTAATGCCATAATTATTCTAAATGAGTCATTCGATAAAACTGAATAGAAAATCTCATTATAATCAATGCCTTCCTTTTGAGTAAAACCCTTCGCAATAAGACGAACCTTATATCTTTCTACATTACCTTTCGAATCCCTTTTGGTTTTAAATATCCATTTATAACCAATAGGTTTCGTACCTTCAGGCAATGAAACAAGATCCCAAACGTCATTAGCTTTCATGGACTTTATCTCTTCATTCATGGCATCAATCCACTTTGAGAATTAGAACTCTTCATGGCCTGATAAAACTTGATTGATCACCTTCCATAATTCCAATTTTATCCTTATGTTCTTGGAGAAAGATGATATAATCATTTGAAATTGCATTTCTTTAAGAAACTTAGTGGTTGTTGTAACCTTCTTAGACACATCGCCCCTAAAGGTTTCCAGAATCCGATGCTTCATGATTATAAGACTCATGTGATTTGAACATTCCCACTTCTTAATGTCCGATTTTTTCTTTAATGGAACTTTTGTCCGTAAGAGAAGTAGGTTGTTCAGTCCTAATGTAAAGTCAAGATTCATGCAGCCGAGAATGATCATTATGCTCTCTTTCCAGAATTTTTAAAATTATCTTTAAGCATTGGAACTGAATTAATGTTGGCAGAAGTCATATAAGCAGATTGATTTACTGAAAATGGAACAAAATAGCATGCACCTAATTAGATTAATAATTCAAACAATGGTTAATCCCACCAATAGATACCTAGCTCAACATTAATATTTAGTCTTTGGACAGAAATATTAATTTCTAAGTGGTAGTCTCTGTTGTGGAGTAATCAAATATTGACAATAAATCATGTCAAATAATAAACCTTCCTTTTAGCCGATTTATTATTCACATGAAAACTTGATAATTATTTTATATTTATTATCACAAATGAATCTTAATGAAGTAATTAAATGAATAAATTTTTAATTAAATATGAGGATGATTTTTTTTCTGCGTGAAAGTCATTTTCGGTTATTTTAGATATTAAATATCAATTTTATGTATGAACTTAATTAATTTTAATGTATATCGTGATTTGAAATTTTCATAGAACATAATATTAACCTCACAAATATTAAAAGAATTATGCTATTGAAATAAAATATCGGATACTCCGTTGGTCATTCGGTCAGACAAAGAAATGTTCATATTTAGTTTATTTTTATTTGGTCAAATTTGGTTCATTAAATTTAGTCGGACATGATTTGGACTTTGGTCAGACTTGGTAATTCGGATGACCGCACTCACCCCTAATAAATTGTATTTACCACCATGCACCATGCGGAACTAATTGTTTTAATATGTAGGGGAGGGAGATCCTTGATGATGGCATGTTGTCTTGAATGTCATGTTCAACATGTTATCTTCCACCTTAGAAAATACATGTTTAGAGATTAGATATGGGTTTGGGATGATGATCCAAGCGTATCGAATCCAAATAGGAGATATTTGATAAGATTATACATTCAAACATTTAAAGTGTAATTTTTCCCCCACATTTTGCATTGAAATTTACATTATTTATATAAATTTTTGATTTATTGGATCGGGTAGGATACAAATCGGACATGAGTTTGGTAGATTCTATTCAAACGTGGATATGATAAATAAAATGGATGTAGTAACTAATATTCAGAATAAGATGGAACATGGTTCGGATTTTCGACCCAGAATGTCATAACATGAATAGCAGACCCTTTTTTCGGAATTTTTGGTTGCAAAAATTCCGTTCCAGTTGTTACTGCCATGCCGTTAAGGCGGCACATGTCAAATTATTATTGGCGCGTGAATAAGGGCGTAGGTACAATGGCGTGGCTAAAAAGTTTTGCTCCTAACTCCTCTCCCTAACCTTCTCCACCCATTTCTAAATCTCAATTTTCAATCTCTAATTCCCAATTAGCACCCACAATCTTGATCAATGCACAATTATTTCTTAACTAATTGTCTGGTTGATGAATTTGACATGAATTTTATTGAATTTGAGCAAGAAATGTTCTCTCTTTGCTAATGCTGCTCAAGGTAAGACTTCTTTTAATTCCTCTTCATACTAATTTTCCTTTTTTTGGTTTATTTTTATCGGTTTTGCGATATTTTTTTCATCGATCCGTAATTTAGCATGAGATTAATTGAATTGTTACACTTTGCATTTTTAAAGAGGACCAAAATCTATTTATATTTTTTTGAAGGAGATCATTATTTCATCTTTTTATTGGATATATATGATCAATGGATATAGAACATCAAATTTTTAATTGGGATTTTAACCATTTTAAATGGTCTGTTTTTCTAACGATTATGTTGTCTGAGCAGGAAGAAAGGGGTTTTGTTTTTCTCTCCAACCACATTTAAGCTGCACCAAAATGAATTCATTCAAGGTGATTATATATCTTTTTTATTATCAATTGATTAAATAATTATATTACACGTAATATATTTTTGTTTGTGGATATAATTATTATTTTGAGAAATGAGCATTTCTTCAAATGTTATAGCTGGTAGGTGAACATTCTTCTTCTTATTTTTCATGTTGCCAATTAATAATTACTATTACCTATGGATAAAAACAATTGACAAATTATTTTATTTTCTGATATTGTTTGCAAATGATTTTTTTTTGTTCGAGCTTGAGATATGTTATCAATGTAGAAATATATTAATCGTTAAAATATTATTCTTATAATATATAATAATTGATAATTTTTACATATATCAATGGTGTTTTGTTTAAAAATCACTCTATTAATAATGATAATCTCATTATTGTCTATACTTTTTGGTCGATATCATATTGTATAACCACAAACAAAGGTGATAGTTTACATAGAATGATAGTTTAAAATAATGTACCCATTTTAATGCCAGTGGATTATAACTAGTATGGGGTATATTTAGTTCAACCAAGTTGAATTGTGCTTAATTAAAATTTAAAATCATAAATATAATGTTTACAAATTATTTTATTTTCTGATACTGTTTGCAAATGATTTTATTCTTTTTGTTAGAGCTTGAGATATGTTATCTATGTAGAAATATATTAATAGTTAAAATATTATTCTTATAATATATAATAATTGATAATTTTTACGTATATCAATGGTGTTTTGTTTAAACAACACTCTTTTAACAATGATAATCTCATTATTGTCTATACTTTTTGGTCGATATCATATTGTATAACCACAAACAAAGGTGATAGTTTACTTAGAACGATAGTTTTAAATACTGCATCCATTATAATGCTGGTGGATTATAACTAGTATGCGGTATATTTAATTCAACCGAGTTGAACTGTGCTTAATTAAATTTTAAAATCATATTTATAATGTTTTATTAAACATTAAAAATATAACTTATCATTAAGATTTAATAAAATATTTGTTAAAATTCTTTGATTTTCTATCAAAAACAATATTTCGTAAAAATTTCGAATTGAAAAACAAGGATGGCCTAAACCGTACATGATACGAAGATGGTTCATGATATTCTGAACTGGACCAAAAGATATGATAAGATATTTGAAACTATGCACAAAACACATAATCTTCAAAATGGACAACATTCTTGAGTCCTTGATCTAAACACTGACAAGTATTGTTTATGCAATGGTTTCCAGAAGAGCAACGCAAGATTAAGAAAAACAAAATATGCAGGCAAAAGGAAAGACTTGTATGATGAAGAAGCCTCCTATGGGGACAATGATCACAGACCCAGATCAAAGTTATCTCCAAGTGGTGGAACTACTTATGAGTTATGAATTGGGAAGCACAAAGCTGAGCATCAAAACCTCAAATTCACCATTGAGACTATTTGGCTATGGCAAAAATTCAGATGCAACTAAGGTAATCAAATCAATTGATCATGGACCACTGGCAGATGAGTTATGCAATCTAACACCAGTGAAGAATGCAAACAAACGATTCAACACAGAGATTTCAACCTCAATTTCCAAGCTGCTTGAACTACAATCAAGCACTAGAACTCTCTCAGATTCATGCAACTCTACAATCAACCAATGGACCTTATTATCACAGTAGCAGCTCTAGAAGTAACAGTGGAGACAGCACCACAAGTGGACCTCTCAAGCCTCACACAGATGGTGATGGAAGGTGGGAGGCAATTCAACTGGCCAACTCAAGAGAATCACCACTTTGGTTGTCACATTTTAGGCTTCTCAAGCGCCTTGGACATGGGGGTATTGGAAGTGTTTATCTTGTGTAGTTGAGAAGAACTAGCACCTTCTTTGCCATGAAAGTTATGGACAAGGCCTCTTTGATGAGCAGAAACAAGCTTCCCAGATCTGAAATTGAGAGGGAAACCTTGGGTCTTCTTGATCATCCTTTCTTGCCAACATTGTACTTGCATTTTGAGACTGAGAAGTTCTATTGCCTTGTGATGGAGTATTGCAGTGGTGGCAATCTTCACTCCCTTAGGCAAAGGCAGTCCAACAAATACTTCGCAGAATAAGCAGCTCGGTGAGAACATTCTTTGTGTGCTGATTTCATCAAACATGATTTGCTCACATTTATTCAACATGATCATATCTGTTCATTGTTTCAGGTTCTAGGTATCAGAGGTACTAGTAGCCCTTGAGTATCTATGCATGCTTGGAATTATCTACAGAGACCTCAAACCAGAAAATTTTATTGTCCGAGATGGAGGACACATCATGCTCTCAGACTTTGATCTCTCCCTCCGTTGCTCTGTCAATCCCACACTTGTGAAATCCTCATCTGTTCAAGTGGATGGCTTAGCAGGAAGAAGATATTCTAGCATGCTTGACACACCTTCCCCACCGACTAAGTATCAACCAGATACCATCATCATCTTCTTCTTCTTCCTTCCTCCCTTGAATTCTACCCAAGAGGATGAACAAGACCAGATCATCTGCTTTTGTGTCCACAGATGGATCAAACATAGAGCTCATGGCAGAGCCATCTAGTGCAGTAGATTGGTGGGCACACATGAGTACCTTGCTCCAGAGATCATATGTGGGGAGGGCCATGGGAGTGCAGTAGATTGGTGGACATTTGGGATATTCTTGTATGAGCTACTGCATAGTTCCACCCCATTCAAAGAACCGGGTAGCAGAGCCACACTTTTCAATGTGGTTGTTCAGCCACTTAGGTTCCCAGAGGCACCATCTGTGCGCCCTGGTGCCAGAGGCCTCATCAGACGGTTGCTGGTGTAAGACCCACAAAGGAGGATTGCCACCAAAAGGGGTGCCACTGAGATAAAGCAGCACCCTTACTTTGATGGTGTGAATTGGGCTTTGGTGAGAAGTGTCATACCCGCTTGTGTGCCTGAGACAGTGGATTTCTCTCGTGTGCTAGCAAGGATGAGGCAAGAGTGGGGAAGAAGGGGATGGATAATGGTGGTGGTGATGTTGGGAAGAAGACATCCAATGATTTTTCATACCTTCATTTTGAGTACTTTTAGGCAGAGCCATACAGCGCAAACATATGAATTGTTCTTGAACCTGATGATGACCCTTGTATTATGTCTATTATATAGTGTGTATATTGTTTCCCAATGTTACTGGTGTAATGGACTGGGGATGCAGATCATCGTACATAAACAAGAGTTTATATCTTTGAAAGCCTGTTGTGAGAAAAGTTTTGGGTGATTATACCTAATGGTCGGGGATATACTTTGGTTCGATCAGGACGAATTATATTTTAAAATTATAAATAAAATATTTCAAAAAATAATAATTTGTGGAGTAAGTATGTTATATAATATCAAAAATTGGATCCAAAAACTGATTGGTGGCGACAAGGGTACCGAAATTTCTAGGCAATATTCTAAAACTCATATCATACTAAAAGAAAGAAGAAACTATCAAATATTTTCTGAATCATTTGATAGATGCCACAATCTCAAAGCCAGCAGCATTGCCCCAACATTGCTTTGGCAATTATTACATCAACAGCTTGTTCTTGGCTTTATGGGAGACAAAAGGTTCAGAAACTTGAATACCCAGATCTTCAAATTCCAGAGAACAGTGTATCTTCCTTTACAAATACTAGAGTCGAGAACATATATATAAACACCATTTTTGTTTTTTGATTTCCACCAAGTTCGGGTGCCGACCCCGTTGAGACAATGACACTCGCCTTTAGCCAACTTGTTTTCTCAAATATTAATACTACACTTTGTCATCATGAAACCACCATCTCGTCTCCTTCGGGGATCTGCCATTTCTACAGTTCTTGACATACCTATCATTGTCTGCGGGACGTTGCTGAATCAAGACAAATTAGAGAGGTCAATATTCTTGATATTCTTCTCATGCACTGACACATTTAAGCTAGAATCAAATGAGAATAGAGGCATAATAATAAGTCAAGACAATAGAAACACCTTGACAGTGGAGCTTGATAGCATGGATAATATGCTGATGCAGATGGAACTCACAGTCATAGCAGGAGACCATGAATCATAAAGAATGTCTGTCACAGAAAAGCACAATGTCACCTTTTTGTATAAAATTATAATGTGCAATGTCAAATATTTAAGAGACAAAGAAATGGCCATAACACAAGGCAGAATGACACTCCTAGAATGAGGACTTCTTGATGCAAAGTTAGCTATATTCACCAATGCCAGTAATAAGGATAGCTTGTCAGCATCAAATCATCTTACCAGAAAATAAAAATGAACTCAGCCCACACGATTTGTTTCCAAAGAACTTGCAAGTGCGTCATGCATGATAGTGTACAAGTAAAATCGAAAAGATAACCATTTAAGGTTCTCAGTTACTTATGAGGACAACAAACACATTTGTAATACTCATAATGTTTATGCTGACTGACGTAAAAAGAAAATATAAACACATTCTTCAAAACATATTCAATCACTAAATATCACTAACATCTTTTTCCATCGATATGATGTTAGAATGTTAAAGGAGGCCAAAGCCAAGAAGTGTCGTACAATTATTCAATATTTCTGAAGGAACAAGGCAAAAAATATCATCCCAGACGACTATGATTTAGAACATAACTCACTGAGTGCTAATAGTATATACCATCATACTTGCTAACAGCTAATAACATGTCAAACTTGCTTCTATTCGGACCACTAGAAACTGATACAAAATGCTCCTTGCTATTCAAACAAAAATAAAATGACTGGAGACTGAGAATGATACAATAATCTTCAATTCTTCAATCCATAATTTTACTCTTGCAATCAGCTTTGGTTCTAAACAGGCAAATCATAAACTGCAGACTAATTAATAAAATCAAAAGTGAACCAGTAATTATTCAAGCCTATATTCACAAATAAAAGACCTATAATTTGCCATTTTCTGAAACTCTGTTCACATGATATGGCGAATCAATTTACCAATTAACCACAATAATTTAGAAAAAGAAATCTTGAGTGATGTATTGGCTCCGATAAATTGGGATCATCAAAGTTGGATTCACTAAAAACCTTCAACAATATAAACTTAACCACTTTAACAAAATGCCAGATAGATCCAAGCAGGTTACATAAAACTGTGTTGATATTATAAGGTAAGCCAAAAAAAATAAAATAAATAAAAAAAATTCTATCATCTTAGATTTAAAGTAGAGTAAACATATAAAATAGAAAATATGATTTGATCACACGACTCACAATGAGCCAGATGTCAAATATTTATTTAAGACCATAGTAATATATTTTCTATACAACTTAAAGTAGAGATTTCACGAAGCAATGATGTACATAAGGTTCTTAATTCTACCACATTCAACAAACAAGCACCAAAGGATTTTTACAAAGGTGACACAACAAAAAAAGGAAAAAATAGTATTGCAATTGATGAATGATATTCTGTTAGAAGGGAATACCATTCAAAAATAATGCCAACTACTACAAAGATTTTCATCAGAGCTAGCAATAGAAAATTTACACGCTACCACAAGTACAATATTTTGTACAAGTGGCAAATTGCATACCCAAAGTAAATATAAGTTGATGCCACACAAAATACAAACTAATTTTATCCTTCTACACATGAGAAAAAAATCACTGTACCAGTGGCAATCAAAAAAAAACGTTGAAAATAGAAAATCCATACCTAAACAAATATGTCCATTACTGTATATATGTGGGTGAAGTGGCGTAGGGTGAAGAAAGATAACCTGCACAAAAAGCAATATTCAATCTCATAGCTCTTTCACAAAGAGACACTGCTTTAAAGAAGAAAACAATTGAAATCAATATCAAGCTAAAATTCACAAACAAATGCAATCAATCTGACAACTAAATGAGAAAGAAAGCCCGACAAAAAGCAATGCATTCAATTTCATAACCAAATCACATAAACAAAGCCCAACCCCACCCCCACCCCCCTCCCCCACCC
This sequence comes from Piper betle, assembly GCA_033002965.1. Lineage (NCBI taxonomy): Eukaryota > Viridiplantae > Streptophyta > Magnoliopsida > Piperales > Piperaceae > Piper > Piper betle. Next base: position 31,128 of record JAURVB010006909.1, read on the forward strand.
CAAAAGAAAAATATAAAAAATAAAAAATTGCAATCATTTTTCATAGCTAAATTCATATACATTTGCAATCAATCTCATAGCTAAAGTGATACACAATTGCAATCAATGTCATAGCCTAATTTATAAACAACTGCAACCAATCTCATAGCTAAATCACAAATACAGCCAGCCAAAGCATAATTGCATCGAATATCATAACTAAATCACACCAAGACAAAAAAAGAAAGAAAAGAATTGCAACTAAGTTCATCACTAAATTTACAAGCATCCACAATCAACACATTCACAACAACTTCCACCACCTGAGGAGCTTCCATCGGATAGTGCTCCGGGAAGTCAACTTGAAGCTGGTACAATTCGTTGGCATAGAGCGTGCCCGGCGCCCCATTAACCTCAATAACCCATCTGCACCGAAACCACCACACAACCATCACCACCACAAAATCAAAATCGACCATTTCAAGTTCCGAAAAAAGCAAGAAAAGAATTAATCTTTCAACGCTAGAAATCGGCGCATACCTCTGGAGATTGTCGGTGACCTTGTGCTTGAAGCCGGCAGGGGGTTGACCTGCCACTCCACCAGCTCCTTCTGCAGGCGGTTGCAGGCTATCTTGCTCAAGGCCTGGCACGACCCATGTCAAAAAAAGCAACAAGGATGCATAAAAATCGAAACTTTGATCCCAAAAAAGCACCAAAAAAGATGGGATGAAATCGAGAAGATAGAAGAGGAGGAGGTGACCTTGCGAGATGGGGTGGAGGAGCTGCTGGTCATGGTGAAGGAGATGAGGAGAAGGTGGAGAGGAAGGGTTGGGATTGGGAGGAGGAGGTTTGGAAGAAGAAATGGTTTTGACCACCCACGGCCGAGGAAGGAGAGGAGGGGGATGTGTTGTAATTTCTCACAGCCCACAGGCCACAGCCCACAGCCTATGTTACTTCTTGACAACGGTATGCGCGTCTTCTACAAATATATGCATATTTTTTATTTATGTTTATTATTTTTTTTTCTAATTGTGATTAGGAATATGAATTATAATTATAAAAATAGAAATTGTACGTTAAATAGGATTTGACAAGCGTCATTAAATTAGACTAATTTATCAAAAATCGGATAACAATCAGTTCACTTAAATCTATCATTAATATCTTCATTTATCCTCGGTATTATTTTAAAATATATTATTAGACTATTATTTGTTATATTATATTATATTATATTATATATTATATTTTTAAGATTTATTATTATTATTTATATGAATAAGAAACAAATTAATTTTTATTATCTAAATTATCCCTATTCTTTTCTACTTAGACCAACTTTTTTCTACCCCCCACATCGCTCATTGCCCTATCTCCCATTGCCCGGCCGAGCCTTCTCCCCCCATTATCAAGAATTTAAATAAGTTTTATTCATCCAATGTTTCCTATCGAACATATTACATGATATTTTTTGGTTCTTTAAATTCTCTTATATTATTTATAAGTGACTCATCTATGGCTAGGATTTGGTGTATCTACTATAGTAGGTTTTTGATCGGTATAAATCACCTTAATTAATGATATTTTAAAAAATAAATATAATAATTAAATTAATCTCTTCTAATTAAGGTGTTTAATACTAATCAAAAACCTGCTACAACGGATTTACTATTGTATTTGCTACAACAAATCTTTGGCCCTCATCTATTAGTGTAGATGATAACTCCTTTGATAGGTATAAATGTATTGTATCCCAGGTGAGTCCTTGATAATTGTAGGTGCATTACATCTAGTTTTAGTAAATCGAATATGAACTTTGAATTGAGCACAAACGGTTGTCACTTTATTGGGTTTGAGTGGAATTTTTATGTTCATCCCCCCTTATAAAGCTTTATTTTAAAAGCTAATACTATGGTTAAGAGTAAGGAAGTTGAACTCCTAACCTTCAAGCCCTTAGAATGATCTTTAGTCACTTGGATATCCACAGTGGGATAAGAATAATTTGTTTCCTTCATGTCCTCTTATTGTATGACTCTAATTTAGTTTATGACTATAATTGCATTATTTACAGGTTCTGAAAATTACATGAATCCTCTCAAACCAATTTTACAATATTATAGCGGTTATCATACCCAAATTTATAGGGGATATATATTTAGTTTAATTGGGTTCAAATAGATTTTAAAATTATAAATAAAATATTTTATTAAACATTAAAAATATTTTATGATCAATATTTAATGAAATATTGATTAAAATATCGTGGGTTAAAACAAAAACCGGGTTTTACAAAAATATCAGATTAAAAATTGGATATGAATTAAAATAATATAAAATTATGCAGCCTATCTGCAAGACTGATGAATATGTAATCGTATATAGAACTATGCAATTTCAAGTAAGTTATTAATGAAGAAAATTTTAAAAAAATTTAGAAAAAAAGATGATTTGATTTTTATTATTTGCTATGAGTTTTAAGCGTGACATTTAATAATTCAAGTAGATAAACATATATTAAGATAAGATTTACTTTTAAATAAGGTAAGAGCTTTCACTTTATTTTTTTAATTAAAATACAAAGCTTTTCTATCCATATACTTCAAAAAATATTGGTTTTTAAAAAAAAATTCTCAAGGGCCACTATTTAGAGGATTGTAAAGTTGGCCTAGGGCATTTTTATCTTTACAAGGCAACCCTGATCCTCAAACATTAACATCTAAACTTTTAATTCATGATTGTATAAAAGATTGTCTTGTTAAAAAAAAAAGTATACTGAATATAATCTAAATATATTTATTTTTATATTTGTAAAGTGAGAAAAATTTTGGGTAATCATATTTTCCAAAAAAACTAATATGAAAAAGGGTCTCTATTCATATTATGAATATGGATATATACATATATCCATATTATGAGAACTTTTTAGTTGAAAAGAAGGTGGCCTCATAGGGCCATCACACCACCATGCTCTTGTCAATTTGATTTGTGGGCCCCTTGACGGGGGGCCTACATATATCGATGGAAATAATGCCTCCTAAATAGGCTACAAGGCCTTCAATTCTAGTTAAACCACACAAGTAAAAATATTTAAGCTCGGTAATGATAATTGGGTAATTGAATTTTATTATAAATTACTCAAAAATAGGTTTATTTGATTATCTGATTAAAATTATTCCACGTTTTAGCAAACATAATCATATAAAAATTATTTTAAACATTTCAAAATTTACCAACAAAAATAATATACTTTTATAACAATCAACATAACGCATAAATATCAGAGTATTTTTTTTAAAAAAGAGTTTGATTTTTCGGTTTAGTTCTGAATTGAAGCCTATAACACATTTTTTTGGTTTTCAATTTTCACCAAATTATGCTCACCTCTACTCAGTTCAGTCCTCACACATCTTCGATTAGTAAACTTTTTCTTAATTTCTATAAAATTATTTTAATGATAAAAAATAAAACAATTTGACATGTAAAAAGTAAAAACTACATTTAGTTAATTTTGCAGTGTTTACATCAATTTAAATTGACAAAAAGGAATTATCATTCAAATTGTTTTATCTAAATTTTGATATATACCGAGATGGCTATATATGTAGCCTTTATAAGGGTCATCCAAATACAAAAATAGGGCTATGTGTTTTAAAAACTCGATCTAAATTTTGAGCCTTTGTTAGTATAGACACAGAAACTAAGGAAAATATATATTCTATTTTCAAAATAAAAATTAGGTACTTCCTTGGCATGTTGAATTAGTTGGTAATCCATGAATCATTTGATGTCATGATTTCTAACATGTTATGCTAGTTTTAAAACTCTCTTTCATTCTTGAGTCAAACTCAAAGCATAACTTTCTACCACAAATTTCATTGATGACTCACCAAATTAAAGAAAAATAATTATCCGAACATTTTTTTAGGATAACTAATCAATATTTTCAATAATATAAATCATTTTATTTATCGATTTCAAGTGCCACAAAGAGAAATAGATATTAATTTTATATAGCAATTTATTGACTGAATTGTAAAGGTAGTATAAATTATATTCCAAGGCGACTCCACTCCATAATATTATTGGGTTGAATCCATATTTCGAGTTTGTAAACTATTATCCGAAATGGAGTCTTTGGCCAACCTGGAGATTAACCCTAGATATGACAAGGAAAACCTTGATACCAACTATAAAAAGATTCATTCCTAAATTCTTAAAACTAAATATTCCAACTCAGCTGTTCTTAATGCTTGCTGACTTAATTTCCCTAGCAGCTGAGTAAGCTGACAATAAAGTTAGTCTTGGCAAATTTGAACAAGTAGCTCAAGTGGAAGGAGGAATATAATATAACAGGCACCCATTGCAATTTGGAGAACCTTTTTGCCTTAATTTAAGGAAAAATTATGCATGACTATGCAGATTCTACCTTATCTTCTCATCTTTTGTATCAACACCACCTGTTTGGTTGCTTGGCTTCCTTAGGTTAGTTTTTTCTCCATTTTATGTATGCTTTTCAATAATAGTTTTCTTCATCTATTATCTCTCAAAAGTTAATAAGCTTCTGATGTCCTTAATTATAAGCAAAAAAAAGGCTTGAGCAACTATTATTTACTTAGTTTTAAGTTTTGGTTGTGGTTTTCCCTCTTCCAGCCTTTTGCTGGATATATTTTGATGAAATTTTTGTTTTCATTAAAAAATGATGAACTAAATGCAATGTAATTTTTTACAGAGCTTATTATAAACTAAAGGATCAGATATGCTTGAAAAGGCAGGAACTGCTGTTATTCATGCACAGAATGTAAAGAAGAGACATTGAAGCTAGCTTGAATATATTCCTTTTGCATTGCTTTACCTCCTCTTAGCTCCAAAGCATAAGAATTAGATCCCTTATGAGATTAATTTATTGATTGCTTTTCATGAGAAAACATTTTTAACAAGTATATCTAATTGAGCAGAAAGGCATTTGGACTAAGTTATCCTCAATCTTTCATAATATGAAATTCAATGGAAGATTAAATCCTCCTAGCTAGCACCTCTTTTCAAGCTTATATTTACATATATATCATTTATGGGAACTGGGTCCTTGGTGGAATTTAGGAATCTATACAAATGATGTGTATGGAAGTTGAAACAGCATAAAATGCCATCACAGTGAATGGGTAATTATACTTGCCTTTGTCAATGATTTAAGAGTCCATTGCTCATATTGTTGTTTCATGAAGGAAAGGCTTCTTTAAAGCTTGATTAAGCTCAATGATGAACTTGAAAAGAGATCAGCCCAAACTTCATTTGACTCAAAATCAATTAAAGCGACCTTTGGCTTGTGCCTGTTTTACTCGGCTAGAAGTGAAGGTCAATATTCTATATAAATTAGAAAAAATTAGACATATATTGAAATATTTTTGAGAAATCTATTCGAAATAATAAAATAGAATGACTCAAACAAAATGCTGGTGTTGATTTGGGGGCGAAAATAAGAATAGGAATAAAATGCTAGTGTAAAATATGTAAAAGATGAATATTCATAAAATGTAAATTAAACTTGTTCGAGCTGCTTGACTCAAATTCAATTAAATGTTAGTAGACTTGCCTCAAATTTGAAGACAAAAAAGCCAAATTTAACAAAAAAAACTCAAACCTTAAAAAACCGTACGGAATTCGTTGGTGGTCGGACGCCTATATGACATGCCCTCTTTGAATCCTATATATGGATTAGGTGTTTGTACCATTTTGAATTGTGCTGGGTTTTTAATAAGATACTTTCCCAAAATTTGGATTTTTCTAAAAAGCTATGGTATTTTAATTGGTATTTAATTTAAAATCAATAAGAAAAAATATTTTCAATTTGACAAAATATTATTTATAATTTTAAAACTCGACATGATTCGACTTAGTTGATTTCAAATATACCCATACTAGTTTAGATTTTGGTATAGAAGTCAGTATGATATTTAAAACGTTGGTTCTGTTGAGACAAAGAATTGTTCCACTATGTTTGGCCAACCTTTTCCAATGAAAAGGTTTATTGGAATAACTTGATCACAAATGCTTTATATAACTGCTAAGCCGCCTCCTCAATCACTCTAACGAGGACTCCTCCGTTCTTAATATTTATGAGAAAATATCACTTAGATCCTTAGAATTAGTCAAATCATCACTTACCTCCGCTACTAAATCAATTTATCACATTTCCCTCTTTTTTCAAAAAAATAATACCACTTAAGTACTTAACTACCCTCGTGAGACAAATAAATGGACTTGAAACTATTAACAGGTGTTGTGGCAGTGCCACATCAGAAAATAAAATTAATTAATATATAAAATAAAATATATAATAATTAAATAAATTAAATTATTATTTTATTTAATTTTCCATCAAATTTATTTTTTTAACTTGTACATGAGATGGAATATTATTATTCTTTTTACATACGGGTTAAAAATTAGACATATAGTAGGAAATAAATATTTTACTTTGTTTAAATTAATTTTATTTTTTTAATATGGCACTATCATGTCAACTATTAACTAATTACAACTTGTCATATCATCACTAAACAATATTTTGTCCAAAAGTGTTACTTTTAGGGTGGTTAAGATATGTTTTTTTTGAAGGACGAGGCCAAGTGATTAAGTTGACTTAATCCAACATGGAGGCTAAGTGATGATTTAACGAATTTCAAAGGGGCTAAATGATATTTGCTCAATATTTTTTCCCATAATCTTAATCACTTAATCAATGCAAAAAATCAAAAATAACAATTTATTATCCAAAATCCTTTCTTTTATTTAACCTTGCCTCAAATATTGTTTTAATTATCAAGCAATTAACTACTTTGCATGAATTCAATCAAATTGATCAAGTCCTATAACCCTATATTTTCTTTTTTTAAAAAATTAGGGACTCAAACTAATTCGATATGCCATGGAGTCGAGTCGAGTGATAATCGACTCCAAGTTGGCTTGAAGTTATTTATACTATTTTTTAATTCATGAAATATAAATTTTAATGAAATAATTATATATTGCTTTTTGGCTCTTAAGTCAATAAATATAAGATTAACGTTACTTTTAAATGTTGATTTAGCTAAACTAAAAGAAAATTAATAATATCTTTTAATAACTTTTATTACTTGGCTTGGATGAGTTAAAAAGAGTTGCAGAGGTCATCGTAAAGTTTGACTTAGGAAGCCATGAATTAGAGTTGACTCAAAGAGCCTTTGGAATCAAAATCAAGGTTTCAAAACTATAATTAGCACGAGCATAACTTATTGAGTGGTTCTATCTTCTTAATTGGATTCGACTATGTAACACCTCAATTCGACCTACAAGGATGAACCAAATCATAATATTTTAAATTGAAAAACTACTCATTCGACTATTACATATAGACTTTACGAAGCAGATCTCAACTTTTAAGGAAGCTTAAGGCAAATATCATACTAGGCTTATAGAGTTCATACTATATAAGATGAGTCTTAGACTTAGATATCTTATATGATCACTTCGAGCCACAACAGAGGCAAAACCTCCCTTGTGACTAAGAAGGCGACTATAAAGATGCGATGATCACTCCGAACTACAATAGAAGGGCACCCTCGTTGTAGTTAAGAGGTGGGATGTTATAATATATTCCAATTCCTTATTTTTTTGGTTCAAGTGATTGGATTAGGTATCTTAATTAGTTTAATGTTCATGAGTGTTGTAAAGTAAACACTAGATCATGATTACCTACTCTGGATACCCCGCAAATAAGTAAATAACACAGAGGCATCAACAGATGCTAGGGCATCAAACTCAAACATCCGGACTTAACATGGGTCTTCAATTGGTATGATTTGTGCGCTCCTCCTACCCACATTACTCTTACACACACACACGGCTGCAACCAAATATGTTTTGCATACCTGGATTCGCTCCTCTTCATATTCCGGGACTCTGGGGCTTATACCTTCTGCAAATGATAGTTAGTCTTACCCAAAAGTATAACCACTCCACAATAATAAAATGATAATCAAATACTTAAACACTCGAGCGCAATCCATCATGTCATAAAATCCCAAAATCATAGATAGTTCAACATAGGTTAAGGGCACAAGCTCATCATACAGTCATCCCCAAAATACAAGTCCAATCTTTGCTTAGCCATCAAATCCATGTGCCAAAGCCGGCCAACACCAAAGGACTTCACCTACATAAATTATGAAAAATACGCCAGTAATTAAATAAATTTGATTACCGGTCTAAAATAATTACCGATAAAATAATACTAGCAAATAAATATTCCATTATCCACAGAAAATAAGAAAAATTCAAAAGCCTCGCATGGGGGTAAACAAAATAACTTATTGAAAGTGTTGACATGCAAGCACAACTATTATTCATACTCAAACAAATAGATTATGCCCTCACAACCTCTATATAACACCCACCACGGTACTCAAGTGGTGAATGAGCGGTTAAGTTAGTACAACAAATTAGAGAAATGAATTGTATTATGGAGTACCCTCATACTTCGCACTACTTCAAGGTTTGAAGGAGTACTAGTTCGATTCATAATACCTGTATTTGTTTCCCATATTCATAAAATCGTAAACCCTCATATACATATACATGGTAGCCTTGGGTAGGGGCTTGTATAATTAACCTTTCTGGAGCTTATCTTTCGAAAACCATAAAGGGATCTCAGCCTTGAAGTTTTGTTAAACTTGTGAAAAATACGGCTAAATGGCATGACATCGAAGGGATCTAATAAAACGCTGTCGATATCGCCATATGTATAAAATGCGATTAAACTCGGCACTCAGGGAGTTAAACAGAGATGAAGCAAATGAAGATTCCTACAGACCTGAATGAGTAAAGCCTAGATCGACGAGCTCACCCCTGCATATAGTCGTTCAAAAATGGAACCAAATCAGACTTGGATCACATTGACACGTATAATTATCTTAATACACAATTATTTTAATTAGGTACTTAATTAAGTGTTAAACCTCGTTAGGTAACTTAATTATGGTTTAGGGTTTCATGTACACTTAGTTGGGATGTTCCATTTTTATGGTTTAATCAAAAGGCTTTACTAGACGATTTTTTGGACGGACCAAATGATCTCCAAATGGACTAAAATGTAGACAAGTGGGCTGTAACACTCTAAGGATTATGTGGAATTTTTACCAAATGCTAGTTTATGGCAAACATGGTAAACAAGGACCATAAAGGTCGGGCAGAAGTGTTAGGAATAGTGTTCCTGGGCCATGCACTAAACTTGCTAAAGGTCGTTCATCAGCTTGAACACATATGGGACTAGGATAGTTGGTGTAGTTATTCAATACCATGGGCTTGAGCCCAAAGGAAATTTAGGTCTAAACTCCAAGGATTTAAACCTGAGTGGGTTTGGTCATGGCACGTATTAGTCAGACTATTTCTGGAGCTGGGTGGACCTACTGGGCTTGGGAAATTTCTAACTCATAATCTACTAGGATAATTGCTCCCAAATTTGAGTATGATGCTACTAGGATACATCCTAAGTTATAAAACCTAGCTTGGGTTAGGATTTTACGTACTTGTAGTTTGCCTGATTTGGTCCAGTCTCGAGTTAATTCAAGCGTGCTCGAGCAAGACCAGTTTTCAGAGCATGAGTATGGGGCCCAGATGGCCGTATGAGGATGTTATGGTGGTAGAGTATGTCTGACATGTAGAAGATAGCTTTAGTTACGCTACAACAGAGCATAAGTTATCAGTGTATACACAAGGTATACAGATGATTTTTATGGGTTAGCCAAAGTTTTAGGCCTAGATATATGTCAATGCAGCATTTAGTATCCATTTGGGATTTTAAAGGTATTTCTTTTACATGCATCTTAGAGATTTTGAACTACCCAATTTTCCATATGGGCCTAGCTTAATTTAAGTCATAGATTTTCACTTGATTGAGTTCAGGCTTCGAGGCCCATTTACCCTTCTGGCCTCGATTACTATCTATAGAATTACTTTTAGGACTCAAGTCAGTTTTGATTCTAGACAGTCTCAATCTGAGCTTTCCGTCCCACGAGTTGTCGGACATTTAGATCTTGCTACGTGGCAAGATCTAAGCCATCCACGTCAGCCCTAGATTCACCCAGTTATTTTTCAGAGATTTCCATTGATTTTTGGAGTTTTTCGCCCCTAGCACCACCACCACTACGACTCGCCTCCGGCGAGTTGTCAGCTTGCCCCTAGCCACCGGACAGGCACCATGGTGTCCACCTCACGGCCAAATATCTATCCATACCTTTCACGACCACCAACTCTACCGCAGTCACTCCTAGTGACGATGTTTTTACAATCGGTTTCCACTCCACCACTACCCTTTTAAGCCATTTTTCAGTGCCAGCAAGCCACCTTTGACCGATCCAACCACCCAGATAAGGTCATCTCATCGAGGCCGACATTTTGAAACCACCCACGACCACCTATATAAAACCTAGCTTCAGGTTAGGGTTTTACTCGCTTGTAGGTTACCCGATGAGGGCTAGTCTCGAGTTGGTTTGAGCGAGCTTGAGGAAGACCAATTTTCAGAATATAAGTATGACGCCTAGATGGCCATATGAGCATGTTATGATGGTTAAGTATGCCCGACATGTAGATGATAGATTCAGTTATGATATAGTAGAGCAAGATTTATCAGTGTATACACGAAGTATACAAATGATTTTTTTTATGGGTTAGCCAGGGTTTGGGCCTAAATCTAGGTCATTGCAACATTTAGTATATCCTTGGGATTTTCAGGGTATTTCATTTGCTTGCAACATAGGGATTTTATATCACCGGATTGTGCCCCTGTGGACCCAACTTGATTGAGTTCAGGTTTCAAGTCCTGTGTAGCCTTTTTGCCTCGATTCCTACCTATAGAGTCATTTTTACAATTTGAGTCAATTTTGACTTTAAATGGTCTTGATCCATGCTTTCCAACCATATGTATATTGCATACACTCTAGGTGGGGCCCACTAGGCCCATGAGTTGTTTGATATTTAGATCATGCCACATGGCAAGATCTAAGCCATCCACATCATCCCTAGCTTCTTCCCATTAATTTCCAGAGATTTCCCACGAAAGTTTGATTTCCACCTTAGCGCCACGCCACTTTGTCTCCCCGCCAATGAGTCTCTGCCTTGCCCCTGGCCACCGGACAGGTACGGTCATGACCACCTCGCGGCTGGCTATCAGTCCGTACCCACCATCACCATCTGTGCCACTGCAGTCGCTGTTGACGACTAAGTTTTTTATTTGTAACACCCCAAATCCAGTTTTGAACACACTCAGGAACTGAACCAGAATGTCACTGGTCCTAATTGGGTCGGCAAACCTGAACCCAACCCATGTGGATCTACTCTCCGTGTGTCTTGAGATGGAAGATGTCAATTGCTATGTATGGATGAATGCAGAAAAATAAACCTAACATGCTACTACATTGATGACATGACAACCAATTTTTTTGCATGCCAAAATACCTACGATAAAATTGATAAAATTTGTAAAATAAAATGAGACAGAGTCTTCTCTAAAAGTATAATTAAGGGCCACCCTGCCAAATCAACATATATAGACATATAAATACTAGATATATTTATTACACTATATTTTTCACATAAATATTTAATTAAGTCACCTCAAAACATTCTCAACATTTAGGTCTCGACCCACCTATTCATTCTATTCACATTTCACTTCTAATTCTAGGCCTTGTTGTATACATTCAATATTTAATAATTTTACTAGAACATATGTATTCAAATGTCACAATTAGAAATTTTTATACTGAAGCATAAATCATATCAGATCATATTATCATACCTTATATTACATCACATCATTCTCAATATAATGATAACATCAACAAGACATTAACATCCTATCTTTTGACATGTGTGTGTGCAAGAGATATGACTGCTCCTCCATCGAGGCCGACTCATGTACTCATGATCATCACCTACATATATTATAAAACACGTCCAGTAACGAGTGTTACTGATCCAAATATATAACTAATATCAAACTGGCTATAAGAGCAAACTCTCATATGAAAGAAAACATTTATATACTTCTCGTGAATTCTTTGAAGGGCATCTACTAAACTAAAAGCATCTCTAACTGAACTGATATGCTGCTACTGATGCCTCTCTCGGCATTTTCTCATTTCACTTTCTTGTCCCTTGGGACTACTATTATATCCTAACTCCTTTCCTTACCTCCATACCCACTCACGTAGCACGATTGTTGGTATTTCCGACTTTGACTGGAACATGCCCACTCGCATAATATGGTTGTCGGTATTCACGGCTTCAATTGGCACATGCCGCTTGCATAACATGGTTGTCAGTATTCCCGGCTTTGACTGGTACATGCCGCTCGCATAACATGGTTGTCAATATTCCCAGCTTCCACTGGCACATGCCACTGGCAAAACATGGTTGTTAGTATTTCTGGCTTCGACTGGCACATGCCGCTCGCATAACATGGTTGTCAGTATCCCCGACTTTGACTGGCACATGCACGCTCGCGTAATATAGTTGTTGAATTTCCCTCATTGAAAACACAAAAACTATATGTATATAGTTATGGATAGGTATTTATAAAATAGGCCCGAAGGCAACTTGTGGTGGATCTTGTTTTCGAAGACATACTCGAGGGATTTTATCGTCGAGGGTTATTAATCTGAAAAACTATTCAACTAAATGACCCGAGTTAGTGGGATCTGATAAAATACCACTTAACTCGTTCTGCAAATATTAAAGCAATACACAATAGAATAGATCGTAAAATAGGAAAGGAGTCCTAACCAGACCTGGTAGAAGCTCCGAGCGTGTCTTCAAGCCTAGGCGGTGAGTTCCTACTCCGTACCTAATCGTCAGTCATGCAGCCATGGCAACAAGGTTGTGGCCGGCTCGAGTGAGGGTTGTGGGAGAAAAGAGAAGGAATACAAAGAAGAAGAAAGTTGGGTGAGAAGGATGGTGGTGGCTGGATGGTGGCAATGTCTGAAATGTGGAATAAATAGATGTCAGGGGGAAAAATGAGTAGTTGGTGAGAAAAATGAATGGTTAGTTGAGAAAAATAAATGGTCAGTGAGAAAAATGAATGGTTGGTGAGAAAAATGAATGGTCAGTGAGAAAAATGAATGGTCGTCTCTTAATTAAAACTTGACTCGACTAAAAATAATGGCCGAACCATCCAGGGGGAAAAACGAGTAGTTGGTGAGAAAAACGAATGGTCAGTTGAGAAAAATGAATGGTCAGTGAGAAAAATAAATGGTCAGTGAGAAAATGAATGCTCGGAGAGAAAATGAATGCTCGTCTCTTAATTAAAACTTGACTCGACTAAAAATAATGGTCGAACCACCTAGTTTAGACTATAAAACCCTAACTTGAATCACAAGTGTTACATTATCACTATTCATCACCACCACCGCCGCCGCCACCTTTCGGGCCATTTCTGGGGCCGGTGAACCGCCTCCGGCCTATCTAACCACCCACACAACTTCATCTTGCCAAGTTCAATATTTTGAGTGAACCCACGACCACTGCCATGGCCACGATCACTACTACTAACGTCGCCACACCCGACGGCATTACCACCACTTCCTGGCCATTTTCTTGCTAGCTAGTAGCAAGACTCTGCCGATTGTCACCATCGACACTTTCGCCATGACACCCCCTATCTATCTTGACCGACGGTGGTCCCAGTCGTGCCGCCATCGGCATTTTCCAGCAACGGACACTGCCCCCCCCCGGTCCAGCCCGTTTGCCCATATAGCATCCGACTGCTCGCATTCGCGTTCGCCTGGCCATCCTAGCTCCACCAGCCTGCCAATTCATGCCTAAGTTTGCCAGTCCGAGCCCAAGTTCGTGTCCGCTCAATCAACCCAACCCATTTTACAATTAACCCAAATCGAGTTGGTTCAGCCCATTCGACTTGGTTTGGTTTAGCTTGATTCAATCCAGTTCAGCTCATTTTTAGATCGTTTTCGTTCGTTCTTATACCATTTTTGGTAATTCGAAAACCCTTATATTAATTTAGATGCATATTCATATGATTTAGCATTTTGATGTTATGATTATTATTATTTATTTATTTATGTATTTATTTATTTATTATCATTCATTTCTTGTTATTTGTGTATTTATTGATTATATGATTATTTATTATTAATAATGACATATTTACTTATTAATATTAGTCTTATTTATGCTTACTAAATTGTATTTATTTATTTATTTATCCATCTATTTGTTTGTTAGCATGTATGTTGTTATTTATTTGTATTTGATTATGTATTCTTGTATTGTATAACTATGATATTATTAATATTCATGACTAATGAGTATTAACTATTTATTTATTTATTGAATTATTATTTATTTATTTATATGTTTACTCACGAGAGTATATGTTGATATTTATATAGTATAATTATGTTATTATTTTATGATTAGTGTATTATTTATGTTCATGTATTTATTATTTATCTAATTATCTATGAGTGCATTTCTTTGTTTATTTATTTATTTATTATTTGTTATTATTATGTCTCAATTCACGTGCCATGTGTTTAGTTGTAGGTTTGTTAGCATTGTTTTCTTTATTAGGATATATTGATGATATGAGCTCACACCATGAGCGTGCATCATATGGAGACATTGATATTTTATTTAGCAGTGGGTTTTGATGTAGGTTATAGAGTCTGAGCTCGCCGTAGATGTTTCGATGCACTTGGAGCTTGGACTACAGGTCCGTAGGACTCTCCTTTTACTTGATCTCTGTCTAACTCCCTGCATATCGAGTTTAATTGTGTTTTAGACGTAGGATGACATCGACGGCGTTTTATCGAATCCTTTCGATGTCGGACCATTTAACTGTGTTTTCTACACATGTTTAATAAAACTACAAGGATGAGATCCCTTATTGGTTTTCGAACTGAAGCTCCAGAAATATATGATACAAGCCTCTTCCCTAAACCTATTATATAAGTACACACATTTTTATAGGTTTCATGAATAAGAGAGTGAGCGGTATGGAGGTATGTATGAACCGCACTAATACTCCTTCAAACCCTGAGGTAGCGCGGTGTATGAGGGTACTGCATAGCACAACACATTTCCGGAATTTGTGGCACTAACTTAACCATTCCTTTTGCCATTCAAGTACAGTGGCGGGTATAGTATGGAGAATGTGAAAGTAGAAGCGTCATATGTATGAATATAAATATTAGCTGTGCATGCGCACTAGTACTTGTTTAAGTATGTTTGCTTACCGTCGAGTGTGAGGCAATTCTGAAGTTTCATAAGTTTTCGTGTGTAATGGAATACCCATTTGCCAGTTTACAATAGTTATTTTTTGGAATAGTAACACTCGTTACTGATGTTTTTTATATAATATATTGCAAATCTTGAGTCGACTTTGGTGGGAGGATAGATAAACGCTACACACACTTGAGCTCAGCGAAGTTATTTACTTTCTTAATTTTATGTATATTCTATATGTTTTGACGCATATTTAACAATGTCTTCCATTCTCATGACACCAGAAGTTTGTTTTACTCGACTCGATCGTAGTATTTCTGATTCGGTTCTTATGTGAACCACAATTGGGGTGTTACAACCTTCGTGGCCGCGAATCGCATCAGAAGGCAATTCTGCCCCTTTTCTTGTCTTTTTTCAGCTAGCCGATGGCTAAACTCCACCAATCGCCACGACCACTGTGTTCCTTGTCGCATGGTCCGTCGATCCCTACCAGAGGTGGCCCCAGCCATGCCACCTTTGGCATTTTTGGTGACGGGCGCCGTCCACCCCATCGGACCCGTATACCCATATTCACGTCCTCCTACCCGCATTCGCGTCCGCCACCCTGAAGCACTATTCACCTATTCGTGTCTACATGCTTGCCCATGTCTATGTCCACATCCATTAGTCCAGACCAGCCCAGCCGAACCTACCCTCCAGTTTATCTAACCCAAACCAAGTTAACTCAGCTGACCCGATTTGGTTTAGTGAATCAACTTGGTTCAGCTTATTTTCAGTCATTTTTCGACCATTTTTGCTTATTCGGAGTTAATTAGTTTAGATGTATATTCATATTATTTAATATAGTTTGATGTTGTGAGTGCTTTTATTTATTTATTCATTATTGTTTTTTCTTTTTATTTTTTGTTTGTCTTATATGATGAATGCTTATATGATTGTTTATTATTATTATTGATATATTTACTTATTAATATTAATCTTATTCATATTTACTAAATTTTATTTATTTATTTATCTATTTATTCGTTGCATGCATGCTATTATATATTTGTATTTAATTACTGTGTTGGATAACTATGATATAATTATTATTCATGATTTTATTAAATTAACTAATTGTTTATTTATTTATAAAATAACTATGTATTTATTTATTTAATTGTTTATATATTTACTAACATGAGTATATGTGATATTTACTCGTGTTTAGCTATGTATTTATATATTATACTGATATTATTACTTTATGATTAGAGTGTTGTTATTTTCATGTATTTATCACTTATCTATTTATTCATGAGTGTATTTATTTATTTATTGTTTGTTTGTTTGTTTATTAGCTATTTCTTTTATTATGTCTCAATTTGTGTGCTTGCTGTTTAGTTATAGGTTTATTTAGTACTGTTTTCTTTATTAGAATGTATTGATGATGTGAGCACATACCACAAGTATGCATTATATAAAGATATTAGTATTTTACTTAGGAGTGGTTTTGGTGTAGGTTTCGTAGTCTGAGCTCGCCATAGACGAGACGTCATCCTTGGAGCTTCGACCATGGGTCCGTTAGGACTCTTCTAAGTTTTTATCACTATAATCTATTACTGATTTGATTTCCATATTATAGGACATATTAAGTGGCTATTTTATTGGACTCCACTTAACACAGTCATTTAGACGTATTTTACTTTTGTGATTAATAACCCTCGAGGATGAGATCCTTCAAGTCTAATTTTAAAAACAAGATCCACCGCAGGTTGCCTTGGGTCCTGTTATATAAATCCCTTCCCAAGGGATCCCGAGAATGTCACCTTTGAGATCCTCAAACTCAAAGAAGTGTGGAAGATTACAGGTAATGTAATGTAGTGCATATCTAGATTTGTTGTTTCAAAGGGTACTGAAGGTGCATGCTTAAGAGTACTCGGCCTCTGTGCTCAGGGCCAAGAATGATATGAAGGATCAGAGAATGTAAAGGGCTGAAGGAACTAAGAAAAGAAATTGATGTTCCTGCGAAAGGGATAATTTTACAGTTTGTTGAGGCATGAGATGAGTAAGAATGGAATGCTGTTAAGCCGAGGCTCGATGGCTCCTAATTAGTGCCCTTATGAGAGATTCTTTGAAAAAATTATACAAATGATTTCCTTGAATAGGAGGGTCAGCTCTCCTCTGCCAGTTTGACTATTAGTTATTTCTGAACAAGTAATACTCATTAGTGACCTTTTTCCTATTATGTATGTAGGTATGGTGATCTTGAGTCGGCTTTGGTGGGAGGATAAATAAACATTACACACATTTGAGCTCAACGCAG
Source organism: Piper betle (assembly GCA_033002965.1). Taxonomy (NCBI): domain Eukaryota; kingdom Viridiplantae; phylum Streptophyta; class Magnoliopsida; order Piperales; family Piperaceae; genus Piper; species Piper betle. Next base: position 48,688 of record JAURVB010006909.1, read on the forward strand.
TTACTTTCTTTCATACTTTTATTTATATTTGATGAGTTTTTACATATATTTAGTAATATCTTCTATTCTCTTGATGTCAAGCGGTTATTGATCTATATTATTGATCGAGTCTTATAGACCAGCACCTTTAAACATGACTTGACTCGATCATAATATTTTCGATCTAGTTCTTAGGTGAACCGAATATTATGGTGTTAGATAAGTTTTGGGATTAATTTCATCTAAATCCATCACCATTTCCCTATATTTCATATTTTACACCCAAAATCATGGAACTAGGGTTTCACCTTCATTCCAACATAGTTCGGATCAACAACCAAGAAGACCATCTATATGATTTTTATTAAACCCCAAAATTAACAAGTTTCATGGAGAAAATTAGGGAGTCATTACATAATTTACATAATTTTATAGATTTTATTAACATATTTTAGGTTGTTTACCACAGAGCACAAACTCAGAGCATGGCAAAACAAACCAACATCACAATTTTCACATCACAGCAATTAGGTTTTTTTTCATGCCCTATAGGTGGTTGGATTAGTGAGAGTATTTTTCATGGATGAGCCTATGCATATAACAATAAATACGCATAAAAATGATTCAAAAGCTTGTCACATTAGGGAGTAAAAATTGGAGAAAAGGAGGCCTAGTCACAGGGATCATCACCTCTACAATCTTTTGCTAAGTTTGGCTACATTTCATACATTTAGACTCCTTATGAGGTGAACCAATCAACATAAGACATGTAGATCTATGTGTGATGAGTGTAACAAGACTAATAGCATGCAAACAGGCCATCTACAAGAAAATTTATAATTTTTATAGCAAAACAGTGCAAGATCATGATAGCAATGCACATAAAAATACATATCTATGTTTCTACATCCTCAAATGCAATGATTCCAACTTCTACGAACTCCTAAAAAACAGATCTTTATGGTACAAATATAAAAAAAAAACATAAAAACACAAAACAAAACAAAGAGCAGCACAAATATGTAGGTGAGGCCAAGATACGAGCTTTACCGTCGAGGGGACCGAAGTGAGGTCTCTTGGGGCTTCCTACCCAAAAACTTACGATCCTATGTGGGTAGGAAAGGCTAGGAGGCATAGTTGCAATAATCAAAATATGACGTTGAATCGGATTGGAAGCGAGAATCAGTCAAAAATCTGTAGGTTATTAGTTATAAAACATATCATTTTGATGTTATGATGTGTATTATATTTTATGGTATTTTCCATATTTTTGTGGATTTTTTTTTGAATTGTTTGGAGTTAGTTATTATTTTTGACTCGAGTCAGAATCGAGTCAACTTTTAATTACGAGAATGCCACTGACTATTTCTTTCCCCCTATTCCTTATCCCCGATGCGCCACCACTCTTTCACCCCCACCGACGCCGCCTCCGCCCAATCCATCGCCTCCCCGCCGGCCCCACCCCGTCCCCCCCACGCCCCCCCACCACCCCCTTCCTCGCCCCACCCCACCCCCCACCCCCCGGCATGCCCCGCCTCGCCCCTCCACCCCCTTCCAAGCCGGTCCCTCCCACCCCCCGTGCACCCTACTGCCACCCCCACCCAATCTGCCCCACATCAACCCCCCATTCCCGGCTAGCCCCACCCATTTCCTGCACACCCCGCTTTGCCCCCCACCGCCATCCGAAATCAACTTAAATTGGCCAATTCACACATTAGTTCAAATTAGGTGAAATTCGCTCGAATCAGCCAATTCACAAACCGATTTCTATGAAGACCGATTTACATACTTTTTTGGATCGGAATCCTTTTGATCTGATTTAAATCAACTAATTCCGAGTACAATCGGCCAATTTTTGCAACTATGCTAGGAGAAGCCTAGGAAGGGCTGAGAACGTTTGGGGGAAATAGGAAGCTTGGGGAAGCAAAGAGAAACAAGGAGCAAAGGTTTAGAAACCTTCGAACCAGACATCTATTTATAAGCAAAAATACAAGTTAGGTGCAAGGCGCTTGAAGGGCGCCTTGTACTGCTCTCTGACAAGCCAAACCACGAAAAGCCAAAAAATCGGGGCACATGAGCACCTTTGCACCCAGACATGAAGCCCTAACCCTAAATCTGGCTAGTGCAAGGGTGTTGGGACAATGTTGTTGCACTAGAAGCAAAAAACATGTGCTTAGGGTTTTGCCCTAAGGCAGTCAAGGTGACCTCGGGAACCGAGCCATGAGTCTTGCAGAGGCTAGGATCGACCGAGAGGGTTTCCAACATGTAGCAAACATACTCTAGACACATGAAGGACTTGATTCTAACATCTAACTAGACATGATTTGATCGAACCAAAATTAAAAAGGGGTCGGGCACAAAGCGTCAAATGGGGGTACCAAAGCTGATGGGGGAACCAAAGCTGATGGGAGCTAAGGTTAGGCAAAGACATACCATACTATACACGAATCATGACAAGAAGGGTCAGACCTTACTACCGAATTTTGGTAACAACCGAACTAACCTTAGGCAAACGGCCCGGATTTTACAGATTAAGTCAAATATATAATTATAACCTCTCCTGTTCATTTATTTGGATTCCAAAACTCTTTGACATTGATGACTTGGATGTTTGTGTGTTACCCGTGCTTTTAAACCTCTCTATAAATGCAATGTGCACAAAGTATATGTCACTTATTTAATTTGCAATGTTAATTTAATGGGAATTATGTAATAAAGGACAAATAATATGTTTTGAGTTTATAACTAAAAATAATAATTTTAAAGCAGTAATATGTGCCTCCATGGTTTGGCTAAAATTTCACCCTCTTGGCATTTTTCAAAACTTTTACTCTTCTCCCCCTCTATATAAAAGCCTTTGCCGTTTGTAAATACAATTAATATTAGTTCTTGGAGGGGCACATTGATGTTCATGAAGGTGAAATCATAGTTTTACATCTTAAGAACTCATGCTATGATTGGCTTAGAAGGTAAAGACAATCCATAACAATGTTTACTAATACAATTCGAACATGCTTTCGGCTCTTACCTTAAACAGACAATATCTCACGCTATGTGTGGCATATGTTAGAGATAGATCCAATTTTATAGATAATGAAATAGGCTATAATATTTATCTAAAATCTTAGAGACAAGACTCTAATTTTATAAATATTCTTATCAATAAGGAGATATACGATAATAATTTAAATTATTTTTAATTTTTATTATATTTTGATTGATTAAATCCCTTTGATCAGAGGATGATTTTTAATTCTCATTGAATAAAATAAGTTAGATAAAATTGGTCCAGAAGCAAGCTCATAACTATCTTCTTTATATTTTCGGTGCATGATATTATATAATTATAAAATATGAAACTGTTCACGTGACCTTAAACTTTCAATGAAAATGACTTTTTCATTCAGGGTATGACATTTGATGAGCATTCAATGCATCTAATTTTTTGTTGAAAATTAGTTAGATTTTTTTAAAAAGAAAAGCTAGTGCCGTTGGAAAATTATGCTGGCTATTAAATGTTTCCAACAACTCATCTTCACCTAATTTTTGTGTTATAAAATAAAGAAACTTGTATATATGGGGAATTAACATATATATATATATATATATATATATGGGCAGCTCTAGCTTGTTAGAAAATGACTAATCAATTTAATCCACCTATGTGGTTAACGGTTAACCATGTTCATTATTTTTAACTTTTGAAGGCATAAATGTGTAAAACCCAGGCCGTTTGCTCGAGGGTTTTTTAGTCAGTTTGGTCTTTACCCGAAATGGATTAGTTAGGTCCAGCCTTTCTTGTCATGGTTCGATTATAGTATGGTGTGTTTGCTTGACCCTAGTCTCCTTCGGCGTTCGATACCCTCGTTAGACACTAAGTGCCCGGTGTTTTTATTTTTTAGTCTGCTCGAGTCGAGTCGAGTCTAGTTAGGAGTTAGGACCATGTCCTTTGTGCCTATAGTTTGCTTGTTGTATGTTTGGAAACCCTATTTGGATGATCATAGCCCCTACAGGACCTATGACGTGGTTCTCGAGGTCACCTCAACCACCTTAGGGCAATAACCCTAAGTGCGTGCCACCTACACTCAACGCAAACACTAGCATTTTGCAGGATTTTAGTTTAAGTATGGGCATTAAGGTGTTGCCATGCGCCCTTGCACCAAAATTTAAATCTTTCTCTTCCTTTTTTCCTTGGATGCAAAGGAGGTGGGTCAGCACCCTTGCGTCCAACTACACAACCAGCTTTGTGTGTGGTTTGGTTCATGCAATTCAGACTCGCGTGCCTGGCTTGTCGACCTCCCAGTACCTTTGCACTAGAGCTATTTTCTGCCTGTAACTAGAGTCTTATTTCCAACTTTGTCACCCTTTGGCTCTCTTTTCTCTGACCATTCCTTCCTCCCATTCCTTCCATCTTCCTTCTCAGCCTTTCCAACCTCTCCTAAGCCCCTCCAACCCTTGGCAAACACCTAGGGTTGTAGGTCTTGGAATAGAAAGCCCCAAGAAACCTCACCTTGGTCCCACCCCGAGGTAAAAATCTAATCTTTAAACCTCTCCCACATGTTGGGGCTTTGTTTGTGATTGCTTGTATGCACTCCTATTTTTATTGCATTTGTGTCATGAAAATATGCTTGTTTATAAAAATAATTGTGTTTTTTAATGTTGTATGGTCATCTGTTTGTACTATTTCGGTAGTAAATTTATATCTCTTGTTGTTGATTGTATTTTTATATGATTTTAGTCTTATTGTATTCATAAATACCAGATCTACAAGTTTCATACATGGTTTTTGTCTGATATTGTATGCATGAGCATGTTTGGGCGCCAAACTTGGCAAAAGGTATCAGCTTTCCTATTATCAGTGACTTGGCCACCCTTTTCCCCAATTTTTACACTCTGATGTACAATGCATTTGAGTCTATCCTTTGCACGTTTGTAGTTATGCTTGTTATCTTGCTTTTATAAAAATATCATGCTAATATGACCACTTTAAGGGCCTGATCAAAACCCCGAGTCATGCATTATGCTTGTTGTGTTGTTGTTATGCTTTGTCATGCTTTGAGATTGTGCTCCTCAGTGAACTTGTAATATGTAAAAATTGTGTATGGAGTGGCTAATTGTCTAATGGAAATGTGTAAATTTTTCTAATAATTAAAATTCATTTAGGTGATTAGAAAAGGTTTCCTAGGGTGTGCTTTACTGCATGGTAAAACCCTAGTTCTCTAACTCCAGATTTAAAATCTGAAAACCTAGCTTATCTGTGGTGAAATTTCATGAAATTTTACCCAGACGTTAGGGTTTATCTTAGTAACATCTCCCTAAACTTTGAGAGTCAATGGCTGAGTATATCTTGCATTGTGATTCCGAGTAGGTCCAACCAGCCCCATAAATAACTTAGCTGATGCCTTCCCTTTCCAAGACCACTCATGCCTAAATCCTTTGAGTTTGGAGTTAAAATTGTATAGGAATCAAGCACACGGTGTTGGCTAACTCTAACCCTTTACTCATGCCGATTTGGAGTCTCCAAGCCCATGAGCGAGACATAGGAAAATTATGTGTGACCTAGGAACATTGTTCCAGTGCACTAGCCCAAACTTAGAGGGCCTTGTTTACAATGTTGGCCTATGGGTCAGTACTTGTTAAATTTTTACCAAGCCCTTAGAGTATTAGGGCCCACAGATGCAAATTTTAGCCTATTTGAATACTATTTGGCCCGTCTAAAAAATCATCTAGTAAAGTCTGTTTAATAAACCCCTAATTATTGGATTTTTTTCCAAATGTGTACTTGCACCCAAAACCGTAATTAAGCCTATCTAATGCGATTTAATACTTCATTAAGAAAGATAACTAAGCTAATTATGTCTTTATGTATCGTGCTTGTGTTGTGGCCTTACCTTGATTTGCATGTTGATGTGATCCGATCTTGATTCGGGTTTCATCTCTTACTAGGTTAGGCAGGGTGAGCTCCCCTATCTAGGACGCGGAGTTTCACTCATCTATGTAGATCGGTGTAACACCCCGATTCGGCCCGTAGAGCGAACCGAATCAAAGTGATAAATTTCGGGATACTAATTCACGACCTATTAACGTGGAGAACCGATATAAAAAGGACCTAACTGCTCAAGGCATCAAAAGACGGAACCCGAATGTAGCACCCCGATTTGGGTTCACCTAAGAACCGAATCAGAAAGGTTACGATCGAGTCAAGTCATATTTAAAGTTGTTGGTCGATAAAACTCGATCGATAAAATAGATCGAAACAACCCGCTTGGTGTCATAAGAATGGAAGACATCATTAATATGAGTCTAAACACATCGAATATAAATAAAAGCAAGTAAATAACTGTGTTGAACTCAAGTGTGTGTAGCATTTATCTATCCTCCCACCAAAGTCGACATAGGATTTCAAGACCTACATATATAATATGGAAAATGTTAGTAACTAATATTACTGGTCCGAAAAATAAATAATACAAACTGGCAAATGGGTATTTCATTACCCACAAAAACTTATAAAACTTCAAAATTGCCTCACACTAAGCAGTAAACAAACATACTTAAACATACACGTGTACGGCTCATAATCATATTCATACATACAACGCTTACGCCCTCACATCCTTCATATTACACCCGCCACGGTACTCAAGTGGCAAAAGTAACAGTTAAGGTAGTGCCACAAATTCCGGAAATGTGTTACATTATACAATACCCTCATACACCGCATTACCTCAGGGTTTGAAGGAGTCCTAGTGCAGTCCATACATATCTTTGTACCACTCATTTTCTTAATCGTGAAATCCGTAAAAATGGGCATACTTATATAATAGGCTTACGGAAAAGGCTTATATCATACATTTCTTAAGCTTCAGTTCGAAAACCAACAAGGGATCTCATCATTGTAGTTTATTAAACATACGTAGAAATCACACCTAAATAACCCGACATCAAAGGGATGCAATAAAACGCCGCCGATGTCATCCTAAGTATATAACACAATTAAACTCAATACACAAGAAGTCAAGTAGAGAAGGAGAGTCCTACGGACTTGTGGTCCAAGCTCTAAGCATATATGCACATCTACGGCAAGCTCAGACTCTGAAACCTACATTGAAACCCACTACTAAGTAAAATACTAAAATTTCTATATGATGCATACTTATGGTGTGTTCTCATATCATCAATATATCCTAATAAAGAAAATAGTGCTAACAAACATATAATTAAACATGTGGCACAAAAATCGAGACATAATAATAATAAATAATTAATAAATAAATAAACAAGAAAATGTACTTATAGATAATTAGTTAAATACTAAATACATAAACATAAATAATACTCTAATCATAAAATAATAATATAATTATACTATATAGATACACATACAAACACGAGTAAATATTATATATACTCGTGTTAGCAAACATATAAATAATTAAATAAAAATTAATTAATTAATAGTTAATATTCATTAATCATGAATAATAATAATATCATAATTATACAATACAGGAATGTATAATTAAATACAAATAAAATCATCCTTGAGTTTTCTTAATCTGAAAGATTGGTTAAATGATTTGTAGGTAGTTGGATCTAATAAAATACCACTAACTACATTCTATGATATAAATCAAATCATGTGACCCAAGCAAGAGATCAAGCAGAAGAGAGTCCTAATGAACCTAAGAAAAGCTCATTGTCCTTCCACAGCAAATCCATCTCTGAGCGGCTTAGAGATGTTGACAGTTGCACGCTCCTGTATGATAAATATGTGCAATATGTGAATAGTCTGAGATACATCAAGCATGCATGACATGCAACAGGAAATTATATAAACACCCACTGATATAATCTAATCTGATAATCGTACTCACACGTGAATTTTGATATCGTGAAATAAACTAAGCAAGTTAATAAACCATGTACTGAAATCATATGTGTGATGTTAGTATACTAGGAACACCATCTGGGCGTAAACTCACACAATTGAGATATTAAAAGATGACGGTGTGTCTGGAGATCTAGAAACCTAAACTTGAGATATCCTAATATACAAAACACTAATCTAATATGGCTGATAAATTAATTGGCAAACTAACAATTAAATTGTCAAGGCGAATTGAGATATGAAACTTGAAATATGTCAAATCAGACGGATTCAATTAACTCCTACGGAACAAATTTAGATGTCATAATCACCCAAACTCAACTATGCAAATAATAATTTTATTAATTAAATACTTTATTCTTTAATAAGTTAATTAATTTTAATGTAGAATTAATTAAGATCACACACACAAAAATTATTATTACGTTACTTATTTAATTAATTATAATTGGTACGCAATCCGGGTGACTCAGATAGGAACTAAATTTTATAAAGCACATCTTTTTATTATTATAACTTTGATTAGGTAATTTAGGAAGTGTTTTTTCCACACACAATCTAAAGAACAATAATGGTGCAAATTTTGTATAAAATCAAATTTGTACAATGATTTAATGTGCAAAATATATTGAATAATATACCAAAATAATTTAAATGATATAATATACATGATTCTATTAAGAACTACATGAAAAAAGTAAATCATGCAAAAACAACTAAAGAAAATGGGGAAAAGATATAATTGGAGGACAAAGAAGAGAAGGGGGAAGAAAGGGGGGGCACATGTACCACCCACTAGGCTATCTAAATTAGGAATAACAAGGTCACGACTTGGCAATTGGGGCCGACTAGATAAAACTCGATGGCGAACATGCCCAATGAGCAAGTCCACAACAAAATACAAGAACCCACTTAGCACCAACCCGATCGAACCAGCTGTAACATCCCAATTTTTCAATCTAGTGGCAAAATAAAGTGTGATGTTAAAAATTCATAAAATTATTAATTTAACTACTATCATATAAATGTCACAGAAGCGAATTTCAAAAGCATAGGTCAGAACCACTCAACAGCCAACTAAAATCATACATACATACATAATTATATACAATGTGCTAGAGCACACAATGGCACCACGTGCAACCCAGACAACTCAACATAGCATACAACGTGTCATAAACAACACACAATGGCACCATGTGCAACCCGGATAACTCAATGGAGCATACAACATGTCATAAATATATAATTGTACAGGAATCTAGTCGACGGTAACAAGCTGTATCATACAGCAACATATACAAGCACCAGAAGCTAGTTGATGATAACTCAAATCTATTCGATAGTAACATACCCGTATCATACATAAACATAAACATGTACCACAATCAAGTCAACGGTAACATGTTTGTTATAGTATGATCATACATAAAAGCACAATATGCATACGTATAAGTGTTGGTGCATGGGCCAACATGGTAATCTATGACCATGTTGTATATCAATGTGCAATTAACTTCAATGGCAAATTTTAACAAACTTTAGAACCAACAACCATGTTGAAAAAAACTCAACAAAAGTGGTTCTTTCACACAAATCCATCCAACCCCTCCCCCCACCCCCCCTTCAGGGTTAGGGAGGATGTGCTTGCATAGACATAATTTGATGCGTGGAAACAAAAAAATAAGTAATAAATGGTCATAATACATACACACTCTATAAGAACGAGATACAAAAAGACAATAAATAAATCTTACATACTTCGTAATAACAAAACACGAAAAGACAATAAATAAAACTTGAAAACAATCCATAAATATTATTAAATTATATTATTTTAATCATATTTAAGATTCATTTTAAGATAAAATAACCAAGTTATTTTGGGGGTTTTACAATAGTGTAATATCTCTCCCAAAAGTTATATTAGTCTCACACATAATATCTATCAGGGTACGATCCAATATATTAGACGATTGTACAAATTTATTATCATGACTTTAATATATTTTTAAGAATGAAAATAACCCTGAAATTCCCAAGTTGAAAGAGTAATGTTGAACAGATTTTTTGCAGCTTTAAAAGTAGAAAAGAAAGAGTAAATTAAATGCTGCTGGAACTTTTATCACTAACAATAAAGATTAATCATATTTGTGTCTGACGTAATCACAAAAGCATTTTTTACTTTTTATTTTTCTCTTTTTTTGAAAAAAAAATACTTTCCTTTCAATACCTGAGCTACACGGAGGCGCTAGAGGCCAACTCGGGCCCTATTTATTTAGTGAGCAATTAGTGAGCGAGTCAAAGTGCCCAACCTAGTTTAACCCATTACCTCTCTTCTATTTTTTACTTAACCCCTTATTGGTCAATAGTTTTTCCCCTTATTTACTTTTCTTAATAAAATAAAAATCAATATTAGCGTCTGATTAAAATAGGAGACTTTGACCAATTAAAATATAATAAAAATATTTTAAAAAATAAATTAATTTATTATAATATATATTTAAAGTTAAAGTTAATACGACTCTATATCTCCTATATCAGATTATTATAGTCTATGTTATTATTCAATGAGGGCACATTATTATAGTCTATGTTGTTATTATTCAGATTATTAAAATCTATATGTAATATTAGTCACACTTAATGGCACATGTCTAGCCGTAGATAAAATAAAATGTGTATAAGTGTATGATTAAATAGGGCAGCACTATGGTGCGCTGCCAGATCTGGGCCATTGGATTGAAATCCAGCAGCCTAAATTTCACTGGCGCTTGCCTGGCCGCCCGCCAAGCCGCTCGCCCACCTGGCCACCGCCTAACCGCCCATCCCCACCCCTGCTGGCAGCCCCCGCTGCGGCCCCCTCACCTGCCCTGATGACCCCCTCCGTCACAGTTCCCCCTCGCCCGCCCCAAGCTGTCGCCGCCCCAGCCTGCCCCGCCAATGCCCTCCCCGCCTTGTAGCAGCAGCCCCTCACCCCTGGCTGCCCCCTTCCAAAACCCTTGCCGCAGCGCCCCCCCCCACCGTTCTCCTCCCCCAGCCGCCGCCCTCGCCAGCCACTGTCCATCACATTGTGGCCCCCCAAGCTACCCGCGATCGAAGATGCCCGCCACCCTGCCACAGCTCCCCCAGCACAACCTACACAACTGACCTACCCGCCGCCCCACAACCGACCCCCTACTATAACCGACCACCCCCGCCACCCCACTGCGGCCAGCCCGCCCCTCCACTGTGGCTCCCCTGACGGAGGGGCGGGCGGGCGGCTGCGGTGGGGTGGCAGGGGTGGTCAGTCGAGGTGAGGGATTGGTCGCTGGGCAGCGGACGGGGTCGAGAGGGTAAGTTGTGACAGGGGAGCTGCGGCAGGGGGCTGACTGCTTTGGTCGTAGTGGGGTTCGGTCGCTTGGTGGTAGGTGGGGTCAGGCGGGCGGCGAGGTTGGCGGGCGGGTTGGCCAGGTCAGCCGGGTCTGACGGATCGCAGGTGGGGGCTGTGGGTTTGAAGGCTAAGAACAGGTAGATATTCGGACCGTGCGTTGCAAAAAGGCAGAAGCCATTGCAGCCTTTTTGTGATATATGAGTTATAAAGTAGGAAGGTATAATGGGCCATCAAAACTACAAGCCATGACCCATAACAAGTGGCAAACACCTACCACCGCTCCAACCACTTTGGTTTGCCTCACTATAATAGACTATAAATTCTGCCCAACCAACCCAAGAAAACTATTATCCCCACATTCAATTCCCATCTTCCCTACTTCCTTCTTCCTACTCCATCCTACCTGTTTCCAATCGGGCGGTGATCCCCCCACCGGACTTTCTAGCTTCGCTTATAACTCACTCTAAAATATATAAATACACCTCCCAACTAGTCTTGTATGAGCCACTCCAAAGAAATTATAGCCACAGCCTTGTAATTCGCTGATATTGGTGCCATATAGGGGAGTTTGGTAGGTATGGCAAGCCAAGGGAGGAAGGTGGTGGTCCGAGGGCTGACGACGGCGGTGGCCAGCAAGCCGGTGCAGCCCGGGACGGGCACGTACCCCCTCGCCGTTCTCGACCACCTGCTGGCCTTCCACGGGCTAAGGCTTGTATTTTATTACGGAGCTAGTACTATACCTGCGACCGCCTCGGCGGCCGGGGGATGGGACAGGCGAGACTGAGGGAGTCACTGGCGGAGGTGTTGACTCTGTACCCGGTGGTGACTGGGAGACTGCGCCGCGACGTGGCGGGTAATTGGGATGTGAAGTGCACGGACACCGGGGTGCGGCTCCGGCTGGCGGCGGTGGAGGGGGCCAGCGTGGAGGAGTGGGTTGAGTCGGCGACGGCGGAGGAGGAGAAGGAGCTGGCACATTGGGAGGAGGTGCCGGAGGACCCTTCCTACTGGTCTCCATACAATGTGCAGGTATACCAATTATCATATAATTCATTAGACTTTGTTGACTGGTTGGGATTAAATCAAATTCACAATTTACAATTGTAATTTTATTTGGTATTTATATATATATATATATATATATATATATATATATATATAAAGTAGTAATATAATGAATAATTCATGGAAGATTTAGTCTTCTATGATTATAAAAGAAAAATACTGGGCATCTTCTAGTTGGATTTTCTATGAAGAACTCTATGGAATCTTTGTGAATTTATCCGTTTTTCAATGCCATTTCTAGACTAGTAGTTGAATTATTATCTTGGCTGAGATTTTTTATAGCAATTAAATTGGCTGCTAATAAAATATAATAGTTGTTGTGACTCATTAGGACTGCTGAATGTCAACGATCTACATTGATGGCTTTGAGGGAAAAACTATCTCTATAAATGTTAATAATGTGGATATGTTTTAGAAAATGAATTGTGGGGTGAAGAATGCAAATTATATTTCACAAAGAGAACCACATAACACAAAGAGGTTAGAAGATGATGACTTTGTGTATGATCTACAATGATAATGAGGCTATATGTTAGCCACCAAATTAACTAGTTATCAATCCATAGAATTTTCCCTTAGTGAACAACCCATATTCTTAATTAGTGAAGTTAAATTTTCCTCATAAAAAACGGAAGGATTAATGTTTTTTTTTAAAGTAGAGATAACACAATGGCAACTAAATATAACAAAATGACCCACGAGCAACTTTAGTTTACTAATGCTAGTATTTGGTGGAAATTGATTCAATATACTACTAATTAAATTGTAATTTGCTTTTTAAGAGACATATTTTATCCTAATCATTCATTTTTGTCCCATGCATGAAATGTAAATAAAAAACAAATCAGCTGGGTATGTATCCTTTCAAAAAAAATTTAAAAGACATCAAGTTATTTAGAATTTTGTGTATGGGAAATCACATTTGAAGTGCTAATGTGACTTCAATTTGGTTGGACTAATGTTCAATTGGGAAGAAGAATTTTTTTAACATCTTTAACATATTCCAAGTTTCCAACAATTTGAACTGCTAATTTCAAAATTTCATTCTGAAATTGGTGCAGATTAATGAGTTTGAAAGAGGTGGTATTGCAATAGGCTTGGGCTTGACCCATATGCATGCCGACCCAATCTGTGCAACCCTGCTGGTCAAGTCATGGGCCGAGCAAAACCGTCGTGCCGCCATCGGCCATCCCCCTTCTGCCTCGTTCCAGCGCTCCGTGGCCGGGCCAGCCCGAACATGAAAACCGAGTCGGTCCAATTCTATGAGGCCAAGTCCAAGGCACAACCTACGCCCGGTTCAGCGAAAATGCTCACCGCAACGTTCCGATTCCCCGAACGGGCGGTCGAAGCCCTACTTTCGGAAATTCACCCACATTGCCCAGAAGCCACGCCGTTCGACGCATTGGCCGCCCTCTTCTGGTGGCGTGCAGCCACGAACTGGGTCAACAAGGTGGTGGCAAATGAGCATAGTCTTCAAGTGTGCATAGACTTCAGGAAACTAATGCATGCCCCCCTTCCCCACGGCTTCTATGGTAATGCAATACACTTTACCAAAGTTTTGGTTGATGGGACCCACATAGAAGCCGGCAGATTGGACCAATTGGCAGCGGCGATACGCTCCCACCTGTCCCGGGTCCAAGAGGAGGAGTACTGGTCAGTGATTGATTGGGTCGAATCCCGGCGGGACCCGCAAGGAAAGTTCCCGCCACCATTTCAAATGTATGGACCCGAGCTAACGGTTGTAAACCTAGAGCACTTGTTCGCCACGGCGCCACCTTTACCGGCGATCAGCGACCACTACACTTCAGCTGTCGCGTGGAGAAGGCGGAAGGGGAGGGGTTGATCTTGGTCCTACCTTCGCCAGAGGAGGGGCTCGGGCGGACGGTGACGGTGACATTGCCGGAAGAGCAGCTGGCCAAGATCTGTAAGGATGATGCCATCTTGCGCCCCGGGGTAACATTGGTTTTGAGTGACAACAAGGTGAGGTGACAATTGTAAGAGTTCGATGGTTCAATTAATAAGTGAGAAGCTCAAATTCATCCTCTTCTATTGAATTCTTGGAAGATCGATTAATTTAGACTGAATCCTAATTTCTCTATTTCTCTTAAGTAATAGCTAGAGATGACCTTTTTTGGTATCTCCAATATATATTATTACTCTTATAAGATCAACTTCCCATATCCATTTTTTTCTTTAAAAAAAAGAATGATTTTCTTTTTAGGTTATCGGATGAGCCACTATATGAAGGCTTAGTGTAAATACTAACTTTCTGAATAATTTATCTATCCATGATATTTTCTCGAAATGAATAATTATTGGTCTAGTGTGAGTATAATGGTCTCTTTATTTTGTTTAGTTTCTCGTTATACTCGAAGCGGCTCCGGAACTCACTAGCTCAGTAGCTCAGGATGCTTACAATTTTAAAGGAAATGCAATGGCCAAGGTTACATATTTTGATGCAATTCATGAGATTAAGTGATTGCATATAAATGGTATGAAGAACTTTAATTTAAAAGACCAGTAAGTATCAAAATGAGCTGCAATGTAAGTGAAGATTATTACCTCATCTAATGTGTGTGTGTAAAGTTTTTAGCAGAGGGCACAAAACAAATGTGCCCGGTGAAGGCGAACCAAGATTTCGATGGTCATAGCCACCAAACAAATTTTAGCAAAATGCCCAAATTTAAAATTTCGATACTTTTACCATTTTTTGGAAATTTTCATTAAAATTTGATTGGTAGCTACGGAGTCATCAAAATCTCCTTTCGCGCGTCAATCACTAGTGGATAGCTGGGTATTCTGTTCGCTGGTTTAAGATTCACGTCTCCTACACCTTTATAATACCAAGTGAAAAAAGAACATTCATTGCCACGCAATGGGTAAAACTTGTAAGAGCACCGTATAATATAATTAGACTGTAATATATAAAGTGGGTTTGATGATGTTGTGGCCTAAACTTAGTGTAGTGCAATAGCTATAACTAAGGCTATTAATTGAGTAATTTAGCTCGTAAAAATTTGGCATTTGGCTTAGCTTGACTCGACTCCACTCAAAACTCGATATTTAAATGCTCAAGTTCAAACTCGAATTAAACTAAAATCCTACGAGTTGAGTCTGAGCATAGCAGTGTTTAACTCAAATTAACTCGGTTATAATTCGAAATCGACCTATATATTGACTCGATAATATAATATAATAATATACATAATATTACTTGTCTACTTAAAATACATTTAAAATTATAAATAAATGTTATTATTAACTACGTACTAAAAGATAGTAATGGTGGGGGTATTTTATTTTTTATTTTATTTTATTTTATTAAATCTTGGTCATCCTTGTAATCGAACGATCCAGATAAAAATTTGAGACAGAAACATTATCTACCCTCGACTAAGATAATCTTTATATATATATATATAAGTTTAATTATAACTAGTTATATTTATTTATATGCAATAAAATAACAAAAGAGCATTAGTATAGGGATAGCTCATAACTTAGTTGGGAGAGTGACAAACGAAAGATTTGAAAGTTGTGTGTTCAATCCAGGCTCATTGTATTATTTAATATTAATTTTTATTGGATATATCTTTCATTATTAATCAATTTTATAATTAAGCTAGTTTTGAACGACTTTATAATCGAGCTCCCAAGAGCTCGTTAAAATTAAATAATTTAATTTTATTTGAACCTGAGTTGAGCTCGAACAACATAAAAAATGTTCCAGTTAATTTTGAGTATATATATTTAAAACTCGTTTGATCTTAAATCGAGTTTGAGTACAAATTAAACTTGGCTGACTTGCTCATTTAGCAGCCCTAGCCGTAACTTATTGGTGAACCATATAATAATAGACCGTAAGTAACATATATAGCAACACACCAAAAGACTAAATACCCCTTCTATGTTGAGCCCATTAAACTAGACAAGATGGACCTAACAGGGCAAATCAACCAGCAAAGTAGATGTACCAAATTTGACAGGGAAACACAAATGACTAGAGACCCACATTGTTAGAGATTCTGCAATACATCTACACTTCACTGGTCCAATAGCTTTTGAAAAATCAGCCAAGTAGAATTCCCTTATAATTTTCAACATATATTTTGAACTTTTAGATAAAATTAATTAAGTTTTTAAAATGGATTATTTGTAAATAGTTTTCCTCAAAGCTTGAAATAATATTTGATGTATAATTTTTTAATATATTCTATGCATCTGATTTTTCATGGTTTTAAATCGGTGTGATGTTAAATTTGATAAAAACTAGCGCCTTAATTTTTTCGGAACATTAATTTAGACAAATACCAAAATAAAGTTGTGGGAAATCTTTATCCTTTTCTTGAATTAAGTGTGAAGTGTAAACTAAGCAAACCTAGTCAAGGCAAGTTATCCCTTTGTTCCCTGATCTCATGTACATAATCACATTTAATCCTTAAAAGTTAGAATTAAACAATACATTTGGTAGGGTACATTCATGTACGTTCTTTCATCATATGTATGTACTACAATAACTACAGTTTTCTTAGCCCTTAGAGAGCTTCCTTCTTCATATCTGCATGTCTGAACTAGCTAGAAGGCTAGGCAAATGAGATGATACAACATATGCAACATGTAATGAGATTTTTATTTATTTTTATAAGATATTTCCAATGAAGTTAAAAAACAAAAAACAAAATTAACCTACCAACGAAGAATCAAACTACTCAGCTCTAATTCTGATTCATATCCAACCCATTTATTTATACATGATTTGAACAAGTTTGAATGCGGATACATGTTCAAACTATTTGGATATATTCATATATCTAAAGAAGGGATGTGGGTTGGGGTTATCCAATCTGTATCTCATTTGAATAGTAAATGTTTTGTTTATATATATTAATATATATTAACAAATATATATATATATTAGTAATAATAGTTTTATTTATTTATATTTTATATTTCATGTTAAAAATATATTACTTTGATTTTTATCGGATCATATCAAATACAAACCAGAAAGGAGCTTGGCAATTTTGGGTTAGATTCAAATACGGTGGTCATCGTCGTCGTCATCATCATTATTCGCTTGTTCCCTAAAAAAATTAAAGTCAAAGGTACAAATTTTTTTCGTCTACTTCATCCAACTCTCGTCTTAATTTAGATTAAATACGGGCTGGATGTTTAAGTTCAGATCAATGCTTGATACGAACATAGTCCTATTCCATTAGCCAACTATAAGAATTATTAAATATGTCTCAAATGAAATTTAAATCGCCACATGTCCGAAGGATATAAACATAAAATAAAAAATTATAAGAAGTTAAATTCCACTAATTATGCTAATTTAGATCATTAATGAGAAGGTTGTTATAACGTGTTTGTTGGAACACTACTAATAATTCTGTTTCTGCCCTAAAAACTGATATATTAATTTAGAGGCTTTGTAAATAATTTATTTTTGCGTATTGATATAATCATTTTGTAAAAGTGAAAATAACTTACAAAATGGAAAATAATTCAAGCACTCTGTCCACCTGTAAACTGGAATCCACCATCAATTTCCGTTCTAAATAGACCTGCAACATTTTTCCCAGTCTCTCTATACAGACCTATAGCCAGTAAAAACTAACATGAAACATTCAGATATTAGAGTTCAGACCAATCAAGTTCTGGGTCTTCATTTTTTTTGTCAGTAAAATCAGAAAGTGAGGACAGATGACTTATGATCTGATAAAAATTATGTCAACATGTGCAAAAAACCCAATTGAGCTTCTCGGTAGGAGTTCAGAGTTCTGGTTATGCACCAGCGAGCCCAGCACGGAAGGGGGATGTAAACGTGGAGGGAAGCAAATTACGAATGGTTGCCATTTTTAAGATGGATGTTGGATCCGATTCCTACAATCCATGCAGATGTGTTTTCAATGAAATTTCGTTGTAGATTTTCTCCTGCTGCCTATTTTAAGCTTTTATAACCTTCTCCTACTTAAGAAGATAGTTCGAATTTTAAAATTTTCTTGTTAGTCATTAACCTCCATCAAAACTAATATATAATTAATTATATAATTATCCCTCTCACATGTGAGACTACAAAATTATCTCCTCTTTGTACATATTAGGCCTACTATATTATAATTAAGTTTACAAACCTTCAATTTGGGCTATTTGACCATTTTGACCAAGAATATTTCACATGGTATGTTATGTTACTCAAATCATCTTCCCCTAATACAAACTCCACATCTCACCCTCACATATTAGCTGGTGTGTTTTTATGGACGCCAACTTCTATTCCACCTATCCCATCAAAAACCCATTTGTCAAAACTCATTTTTTCTTCACAGTTAAAATCACAATTTTAAATAAAATATTAAGTTGGTAACTTCTACAATTTACTACCAAGTACCATCTTCAATTTAGTACAATTAAAATTTCTATATCATTTTAATTTATATTTGATTTTATATCATTTGACTTTTTTTGTTTTTTTAAAAAGTAAGATATTTTAATAAGTATTTAATTAAACATAGATCATTTTAAAATATTTTCAATAAAAAAATAGAATATCTTATCTATAATTCTAAAATCTAGTTGAGCCTCATTTAACTCGATTAAACCGAATATAACCTTTAACACGTATAATTTGATAAGATAACAAGTACAATATTTAAAACTTTGAATGAAATGCTTTGTGATGATAATACTTTGGAATATATTTTAATTTTGAAACGAAAATTCAAGAAAAAATTAATTTTAGTTATGAATAGTTTTATACGACGTAAGTAATTTATATGTGATTTATTTATTAGTTATACCTTAAATTAAACAAAATGTTTTGTGAAAGGTAATTTGTATAATTTATTTTTAAAAAATAAATTACAGAAAATCCGGTTTTAGTTCGAATTTGAGTTCAACTAGGCCATGGTTGCATGAATCGGAATCGGAATCGGTTTTCCAGTGAATCGGAATCGGAATCGGAATCAGAATCGGTCTGAATCGGCCAAGAATCGGTTCAGTTGAATCGGTCTAAATTAATTTAATCGGTCATATATAATAATTTGACAATTCATAATATAAATATATTAAAATTAGGTATTGATGTTATTTTGATATTATTCTGTGTATTATAGTTTATGATATTTTAAAATATTTTTTAAGATTTTTTTAAATTATTTAGAATTAATTATTATTTTTGACTCGAGTTAGACTCGAGTCAACTTTTAATTACGAGAATGCCACCCTCCGCTCTTTACCCTCGCCACCGCCGGCGGTCCGGTCGGCGGCGGCCCGTCGGCTGGCAGCAGACATCGCGGCGGCATCGCGGCGGAAGCCGGCGCGAGTCGCGGACGGCGGAAGGGCAGAGCGGATCGGGCGCAGCAGTTGGCGGCGGAAGCGCGGCGGACGGCGGATGCTAAGGTCGGAATCGGGCGGCGGTGACGTCGGTCGGACGTGAGCGACGGTCGGACGGCGGAGGTCGGCGCGAGGGCGGCGGAGCGAGCGCGATGGCGGAGCGGGGAGACGGTGGTAGGTTTTTAAAATCCAAATTACCATTTTACCCATGCTTAAATAATTTAATAAAAATCATACCTAGGGTATTTTAGTAATTTCATAAAAACCGATTCCGATTTAAATCGGCCGATTCCGATTCTGAGTTAAATCGGTCAGGAATCGGCCGATTCCGGACGATTCGGGGCCGACCGAGTCGTCTCGAGATCGAATCGGCGCGGCGCCGATCCGATGAATTGGCGATTCGGCACGGAATCGGCCGCTCCGCAGATCGGCCGATTCGTGCAACAGTGAACTAGGCACAGCAAACACCAACTAACATTGTGAATTTTTTTAAATCGATTTTTAAAAATGGGTATTTGCTCACTTGTGAAATTGTAGCCCATGTCTGAAGGTCCTTTACACTCAAACTAATTAAAAAATAATAGATAATAATTAAAAATTAATAACTTTTCGTTCGTTTAGAACATAGGCTCAACTTGTTACGTATGTATAGCCCAAGCATTGCACTAACCTATCAATAACAAAAGAAAAAATGATATTGAGTTGTTGTAATATATTGTGGCATAATAAGGTGCAAATTTTAGTAAATTTAAAATTTAAATTCTCGCAAGACGGCGACAATTAAGAGAAAAAATTTTAAACATATGAGAAAATAAGAAAAAATAAGAGCAAACTTAATTTAAAAAGATTTTAATTTCGATTATGATGCAAATAAAAAAGCAAGGGGAAGATTACACAAAATTAAAACACTGATTTTTATTTTTTCCACTAAGCATCTGATCATCTTAACCCTGCATTTAGGCCATGATTAAGATTAACCTAAAAAAAACATTTCCATAAAAAAATATACAAAAAGTACTAATTAGTAATTCCACATCAGATTTAATTATTCCCCATATTTTGACCAAAAAGAGGCTCCAACTAGCTTCAATCCCCAAACAAGTGCTTTTAGAAGGGCAACCTCCTCCTCAAGACCTTCACCGGCGGCAACTCGCCGACGACGGCGAGGTCTCGAATGGCTTCTCCGACGAGGTCCTTGAATATCAACCTCTCGACGTCGAGCACAGCCTCGGCCGTCTCCTCCCTTGCGCAGCCCCACACGCCGGCGGCGGCCACGTCCTTGCCTAGCACCCCGCCGACCAATTCGCCGATGTCCCCTGCAGGCGCCGCCCGCCGCCGCAGCCGCTCCACCTCCGTCCACACCCGCTTCGGCGTCGCGGCCGGCGCCCACCCGCTCGGCCGGCCGGCGATTTCCAAGACGGCGTCGAAGAGCAGCCGCCGGTGGAGCCTCGCCGCCTTCTCGCCGCCGGCGTACATCCTCCTCTCCAACGCCGCGAACACTTCCGGCCACCGGCGGCCATCGCCCCCGCAATGCTCCATCGCCCGAAGGACCTCTCCGACATAGAAGAAATCGCCGTCGCCGGAAAATCTCTCCGGCGAGGTTCCACCATCAACACCCGTTTCTACAAAAAAAACCCAGAAACTCCAAATAACATCAACAATCACTAGAAGTCTTGTAATCAGTGAAATACCATCAACAATAAAAAAGAAACAATCAATAAAATAATCAAAAGAAAAAGAGCATAGAAGAAAGATTGAAAGATGAGCATTGTGTAAACGTCTATACTTCTCTATTAAGATTTGCGATTCTAAACATAATTTTGTACATATACTTGATTAAATTTTATGTTAGTTGTTCATTAACAAACAAATGCCATCATAATTTCTAATACTAAGCAAAACATGTTATTAATTTTATCCAACATTATTTTTTACTTTCTAACAAAATGTATGATTTAAGCAAAAATTAACAAAAAAAAAAAAAAGAAACTGAAAGCAGCTTATAAGCTGGTACCATGAAAGAGGAGGCATCTTTTCATGGGAATGGGAGGAGGGGAGCCATCTTCTTCCTCCTCCTCTAGGTGGAAGGGGCCGGCGTCGAGGACTGACACAGGACTGGGCTGCTCGTTGCCTGTCATCTCGGCGATGCTGTGTAGCAGCTTGTCGCAACGCTCCAGCAAGCTCCTCCCTTCCTTGTAGTAGCACTCCGCCATTGAACCTCTCCCACTCTGCAACAAACAAAACTCTCGGAGCCATTCCCATCCCAAAAGAACAGAGCTTGTTTCCAACAGTAGCTAATTAAGCTTACCTCTCCCGCGTCCGAATAGGATTGTGCGCTCCCATTGCTATCCGACATCGTCGACACCGTTGTTGCCGTCGAAGACTCCTCGTCGGCCTGCGGTGGTGGGGCCCTCGCCGGCGAGTTTCTCCGCCGGGCACTTACCGTTGCCGGAGAGTTTTTCCGGTGGGGACTAATTATGGTCGGGCGGCGGCATTTGTGGGGGAGGAAGGGGGGAGAAGTCGCCGGCGGGGGCCTTCTCGCCCGCGGGGTTCTGGGTGACCTCGACGGCGGCGTTGTGCTGTCGGACACCAGGTTCCTCTTCTTCTCCAGCGCGGGCGAGGCGGCGGTGGTGTGGAGCAGGCCCTTGAGCTGCAACGCCTCCAGGATTTGCTTCAACGCTTCCAAATCGGTGCTGTGGTCGTCGACCCGTTTGAGCTTGAGCTTCTTCTCGAGCTCGGTGGGGATGGCGATCGTCTTCTTCGCCGGCTCCGGCGGGAAGACGTCGAAAAGCTCCGCCTTTGCTGCAGGCACCGCGGAGTCGGCTCCTTTCTCTTCGCCGCCGCCGTCTCCGGCGGCGCGGAGATTTTCTCCTGCTGTTCAAGGTCGAGCAGACGGCGACCGGAGACCCTCGACTCCGACGCCGACCGCCGTAGCTCGGCCTTCTTCTCCGGCGCCGACGGCAGGGCGTCGAGACCCATCAGCCGCGCCACCACCCCGGGCCCCCGGCGGCCCTTCTCCGTCGCCTCCGAGTGCCTCGCGACCTCCGCCGGTGCCGGACGCCGCAGATTCGCTCCGACTCGGCTGTCCAAGGACAGCCGCGGCGAGTCCCGTAGCTTCCATGACGACCGGAGCAGCCCCTCGTCCAACGCCGGCAACGGCACCTGCTTGGTCGCCAGAATCCTCTCCTCCTCAACCTTGGCCGGCGAAGGGGAGGCCGGGGATGGGGTGGCCGGCGGAGAGGAAGGGGAGTGGTGGAGGCGTTTGGAGGAGAGGAGGTGGTGGCGGTCGAAGATGTGGAGGAAGCCGGCCATGCAGCCACCCATGTGCTTCTCCACTGCCTTCTCAGCTGCGGCTCGCCGGGGATCGACGGAGCAGGCCATTGGTGGTCGCCGGTGGCCGGGAAATATCTCCGGTGCCGGACAAGTTCTCCGCGGTCGGGAACGATGTTGGGCTACAGTAGCGGCGCTTACACTGCTTCCCTCTTGTGAGTGAGCATGGTTGCGAGACACTGTTGGCCGCTCCTTCCTTCCTTCCTTCCTTCCTTCCTTCCTTCCCTTATACACCTTTTTGGCCAATAATACCCTCCTTCGTTACAAACTCGGCTCTCCCATTTTTAAAATCTCCCCATAACCATTAACCTGGTTAAATAATGATATTCGTTTTAAATTTTTATACGAAATTTTGAGTTTAATTGTTTTAGGTGGGAGCTAATCAGACTTGATTCTCACTCAGTTTTAATACCCAATATTTTAAGATCTAACTTTGGATTATATTGATCCAAATTTCACTTCAGAGGTGATACCATTTAAATATTAGGTCCAAGAAACACCATTTTAAACTCTATTGCCCTTCTCAACCTGTCTTTTAATTTTATTAAAGATAAATATGTGCCCTGATTGTCTAAATAATTAATTTTAATAGACGTCAAAATATTCATAACGACCAACAAAAAGCGTGAATGTATTTACCTATAGGGCATACACGGTGGCAAAACAAGTAAATTAATAAACTAAGAAAGAGGTTTTTTTTTCATTTAAACAATATGTAATTTATGAAAATGTTTAAAATTTACGAGGTCCTCACAAAAGTAAGATTAAAACAATTTTGTAATATGTTTGAAGCATTAATTGTGATCAAGTTGTATTTAAAAAGGGCAATCAATTATTCCCAACTTTTTAAAAAATCATAATAATTTCGTACTTGCTAATTAGTGGGAGAAAAAGTTATAAAAAATAAAATAAAATAGATGACAAGTATGTGTCCGAATGTGTCCGACCGACTCCCATAACTAACAAGTCCGGAGTGGCTCGACCATCCGATTGCGGGTTGGCAGAGATGGGTTACGTCAGTGGGTCAGAACACGGCCCCGCAGCATGAGGAGCTTTGACCCGTCCGTTCAGGAAATTACTATATTACCCTCACAAAAAATACAACTACTTAATAACATTTTCTATTGGTGCCAAATATATTAGCAAATACCCATATGCATAGTTATAAAAATCAGAATAAAAAGTGAGTCATTAGATTTGACCGATTTATAAAAACTTGAACAAAAATCGGTCTATTTGAATCGATCAAATTCAGTAGAGTTAAAAATACATTGGGATGCGTTATAATGCAATTTGGATGAGTTTTAGTTATATATCATATTATTGTAATCTTATGGAGTGTATTATATTTTATGAGATTTTTTTATTTTTTTGGATTTTTTTATTATTTATTAGGAATTAATTATTATTTTTGACTTGAATTAAGTCGAATCAACTTTTATTTACTATATTATCACTTACCTGTTTCCCCTCCCGATGCTTCTTCCCTTCCCCCCTCCCGCGATGCTTCTTCCCATGGCCGATTTGTATTTTTTTATTTTAGATCGAAATCCTTCTAATCCAATTTAAACTAACTGGTTTGGAGTAAAATAAGCTAATTTTTACGATTACGGGTGTTTGATATGATATCAAGTACAATTCTGAAACCTACCCAGAATTCTTCTATGGTAAAATAGTGCAAAACAAGTACTATTAAATTGGATAGCCAAATATTTGTAAGCAGTGATCCCACATTGTTACAAAATTAGGGCTTTGCAAGGTCAGTGCAGTAATTGTGGTACTAAAATCATAACTTAGCTGAAGGCCAACCGACAAGGTATTAAGTGTACACACCATAAATTGCTGAAAATGAAAGACAATATTGAAATTCATCATTAATGTTTTGCAAAGATTTACCAAGTGAATAAAATTTAAAAATAATGTTAGCAAACTCAAACACTAATGGTAGGTGTGACAAGAAATCCAAAGTACAACATACTAAGTAGTGGATAGGAAAACAACTATAACATAGAGTGGAAGCTAAAAGGTGATTTTTGTAATTTATTTATGTAAGAGTGTCCAGAATGGTGAATTTGATGCTTGTGAGGATGGCAACAATAATATTGATGCATCACAATTCAACAAGGTGAGGCCCATGCTCCCATGACACCAAAAACCTCAATCATATGCCAATTTAATCAAAACTGTACACAAACAATGGCGATTTTTTTTTAACATAACAGAATGGTGAATTTGATGCTTGTATGGCAACACCAATATTGATGCACCCCAATTCACCAATGTAATTAAGGTTCACACTCCAATAGCTAATAAATAAATTAAACCAAATTTACCAATGTAAATAATCAAGAGTGTACAAAATGGACCCCTTTGGCTTGTACCACCACCTAATTATATGTCTCAAATTTGAAGCGAAATGCATGGTATTGAAACCAATCTATTTTTATTAACAAAATGAAATTAATTAAAACTCACTAACTCTTTGATGAAAAGTAAGAGATTCAACTAATTAAAATACAACCAAATAAAAAGAATAAATATATTTTTTCATTTATTAAAGTTTATTTTTAATTTATATATATATCTAAGATAAAAAATTATTATAGTCTATTTTATTATTCAATAAAGGTTATCTATTAAATTGGAGTTAACCTTTAATATTTTCAGTGCATGGCACAACATCTTACCTAATATAATTAAGATTTGATGTAAAAAGGGTAATTCTTTTTATTATGAATAGATTGTTTTCATTTAAAAAATCCTGTGCACTTTTTGTGAGTGGGTTATTTCAGTAGTGATCAATACAATTATTTGATGAGATAAAAATAACTTACTTATGAAACCTTAGATAATGTAGGCTGATTAGCTAGAGCATGATATGTAAATAGGATAGGCAAATTAAATATCTCTTCGTATATTCTTTTGAGGCTAGAGCCTAACGTAAACTAGTACATGAATGAAGCAGTTAATTGGCTCAAGATAGATAAATCTATATGATCACAACACTCTTGAAGTGAGTGATAACAAACTCAAAAAAATAGTCTTTAACGGACTGATTTAACATGGGGATGCATGTATATATCATTGTTGCCACCACATGATCCTTTATACTCTCAATGCATGCTAATTAATATATGGTAACATATATACACTGAGATTATGCCCTCAATGCATGCTAATATATAATGAGATGTGATTTAGGGGTGCTCATCAAGTGGGTCAAGTAGAGCTCAACTCGTTTATTTTAAATTCGAGTAGAGCACAAAGGCTACAAGTCGAGTAGAACATGAAAAACAAGTATTATTCATACTTTTTTAGTAATTTGAGATAAAATTAGTTATGAATGTTTAAATAGTTCAATTTTGGTTCAATTATATGTCAAATAATTTGTTTGGGAACAATATTCTTATATTATCATGTAAAACATCATCACAAATATGATTATATTTATATTTTTAAAATATTTCATATAAATAGCTATATAAAAAATATGTAAATTATTTAAGTTATCGAGCTTTGAGTTGAGTTGGGAGCAGAGGCATGCTCGCATTCATTTGATTGGAGTCAAACTTTTACTCGAACGAAATTGATCTGAACATCAAGCGAACACAATCTGGATCAAAATGTTAGTACCCTTATCATGTGATCAGATAATATACGATTGTATTCAACTTAAACAAACTAAGCAGCTTAGCCATCTCATCCAACCCTAGAAAGGGTACTTGAACTCCATGGGAATCCTGGGAAAGCTAATTACTAGGTTTGACTACATTTTCCAAAGCCAATGACAATACAAAAACCTGCAGAAATCATTCACTTGGTCTTCTCTAACTTTCTTGATAATTTCCCCTTCAATAATACTATCTTCAGTGGTGGCTGGTATATATTTAATGGTTTGTTGGTCTTGCTGCATCCAAGGATAGGTTCATTGCATATATCACCTGACCATATCCTATCAAATACCAGACTGGCACATACCTTGATGAAATATTGTATAAAATGTTGGCATGTATAAGATAATAGTTGTTGTAACAGTTAGAAAACATTGGGCTTGTTGACAGTAGGATTCTGATTCTTCGTGGGGTTGGGCAGTAGTCGAGTAAAGTCGAGTTTTGCCCAATTTGAACTCGGCCTATTTGATAAACGAATTGAATTTTAAGTTATATGGCTTTGAGTCGAGTTATTTTATTACGAGTTTGAGCCGAGCTTAAACGAGTTCGAGTCTAACATTGGTTTTGTTCAAGTTTCATCACCAAAAATTTGAAGATCTAATTTATTTTCTGTAATACAATGAAATATTTTTTTGTAAAATTATAAATAATATTCTTCATAATTGACAGTAATATAATAACTATTAGATTGTTTTAATTTGATTATTTTTATACCAAATTATTATTTTTAATGAAAAAAGTACTAAATGTTTATATTAGATATCGAGTCGATTCAAGTCAAGTTTTAAGTTGAATTTAGTTTTTTCGAGTCAAATCGAATCGAGTTTAATATAACTCGAAACTGGCTCTATTGTAATCGAGTTGACTTGATTTTTTTAAGATCCAGAGTTTTGAATCAAGCTTAAAATTAATCAAGTTCAAGTTGAACCACAAAAACTGGCGAGCTAGCTCGACACATGCCTAGCCCTACTTTACAGTATTGAAGCCTGTCAAGCCATATGTTCATCAGTGTTTGATTTTGTACACAATTCTCTACAATACAATGCAATATTTTTCTTATTTTTTGTAAAAACATAAATAATGTTCTTAATAATTGATAGTCGTATAATAACTATTAGAATATTTTAATTTAATTATTTTTATAACAAATTATCATTTTTAATACTATATTATCTATGTATTGTTAAACAAAAAAGTAAAGGTTTATATTAGACTTCGAGTCGATTCAAGCTGATTTTTAAGCTGAATCAAGTTTGATATAACTCAAAACCGACACTATTGTAATCGAGTTGAGTTGATTTTTTAAAGCTTGAGTTTCGAATCAAGCTTAAAATTAATCGAGTTCAAGCCAAGTTAAGTCGAGTTAAAAAACTCACGAGCTAGCTCAACTCGTGCCCGACCCTACTTCATAGTATTGCAGCCTGTCAAGACAGAGCTGGCTCTCTCTCTGGTCCCTTATGTCAATCAGTATTTGATTTTGTACATTATGCCAAGCACATCAAGAAAAAGGAAAAATTGGTAGTGCAATATCGAGTTTATCTGAATGATAAATTTGGAAGGACATAACTAGTAGGTAGGCATGTTGGAAAAAAAGAATCTATTAGCAATGCAAGCCTGCAATATTCTGCAAACTACCACATATTTTCTCTTCCATGCAATAATCCCAAAAGCTAGCACCTTTTACAATTCCAAAAAGAACTTTATAGAATTTGATGCCGTAAAGTTCATATTTTTTTCATACCATGTGCAACCCTTGGTTATTTATCCTGAAAAACTGAAACTTCAGTCTTCTTCATCATTAAAACACAAGTCCCAATTAATCTCTATGCAACCAATGGGAATACATAAGAAATGTTGATGGTAAAAACCACACCATAATATAGTGTATGAATCTTGAATATGATTGTTGGATTTAGTTTTTAGATTTGCTTAATTTTTGGGAGCAAGCATTGAATCAAATCTATGTTTATCTTTTTTAATAAAATACATAAATTAGTTTGATATAGTTTTTAGATACGCCCAATGTGTTTATTCCGTCGAAAGGTACGTAAATTCATTATATTTCATTTAGTTTTCAACGAGCTTAAAGGAATAATACTATATATATATATATATATATATATATATATATATATATCATTTTATATGTATTATGCATACCTAGCTCCAAGGATCCACGAGGAAAATGATTTTTATTATGTACAACAGCAGTGAATGTGAGGAAGATGTTAGAGTAATGAATCTTGGCAGTGAAGAACATGGAGGAGAAAGGATGCTCAAACTTTGGGAAATGACACATGCTACCATAATTTGTTTTATAATTTTTGGAGTTTTTTAAAACTACAAGCATTTGTTCCTTCCCTTCCACACTGGGTCAATGATAGTGCTCTGTGACTCTGTTCAGTGAATCAACGGGCAGCTCTCTTGGATTTACTAGTGCACAAATTTTGATGGAATGATGAGCATGAAACTCTGCTAGATGGAAAGGCTGCATTGAAAGAAAGACCTCATGTGCTCAAAGCCTGCACATACTCCTAAATGGGTTCATTGGTTTTACAAGAAGTTTAGGGTAATGGGTTTTTTTTAATGGAAGCAGGAAAGATAGAAGACAGGCAAGGACTTAGGAAAGGGTCACATATATGAAAGAGAAGAAGAAGAGTGGGGAACAAAACATCACATGGGCTGCTGTCAAAAGCTTTTGAGTGGGGAATAATTCAGTCCCACCTCCATTTGGCTGTCAAAAGACAAGAAAAAAGATGAGGGGCTCAGAGATGCCATTCAAGCTCTGAAAATCAATGGAGAGTGGGAGTCATATGCATGCATGGCTTGGTAGGGGGCGCAAAAGACGATTGGATGATCGAGTCGGACCGGTGTTTAAAGCGTGGGTAACTCGATTTGACCGACCAATTATGATCAAATAAAAATAAATAAATAAATATAAATATTTTTGCCTTTCTATTGGATGACTAACTGAATGATAGACAAAATAATAAAATAATGACATTAGTTATATTTTTGAAGTTAATTACTAAATCATCATGGAAAATTATTAAATGTAAGGCATATAAATTTGAGATTTTCAACTATCTTATGGTAATATTACATGCATTTATTCAAATATCTTTTAAAAATAGTGATTATGATTTTTATGGTAATTAACATGAGGGAAACAAAAGAAAAATAAAATAGATAGTAACTATATAGACAAGGAATTAGTTTGTTGTTATAGAAGTGTGCATTTTATTACAATAGAAATGATTAGACAATACAATAAATATACAATGATAACAAATTCTTATCCTTTGAATTTAGGCCGTGGCTAATTACGATTGGCTTGATCGAAAAATTTTAACCGTAAATGACTGACTTTTTGTTAGAAGGATAATGCCTTGTCCAACGTCTGATTACTGACCGATGAGCAATTCCCTAGCCTTGGATGGATGTATGTAAATTGCTCATTGGATGTCTGCTCTTTTAAAATCTATGTATTCTTCTAAATATAAAAGCTTATGGCCAGAGAGCAACTGACAATTTGCAGGACCCCCATGTTGCTGGATTTGAAGAAGCATTGGAGATAATGTATAGTGATGGAAACATGAAGAAATGGAATTGCTTAAGTCATGGAATGTGGGAAGGACCCATATCAAAGTGACATGTTGCAGAACTTATCTGATCTAGATCAAAGACAAGGAACATATATAGCTAGCAAAACTTAACTTATTCAAATCATGTTCTAAATCTGCATTTCTCTGTAGATTATGATAATTTCTCCAATTGCTTTGGCAAAAGGTATGTTGGTCTCACTGCCTAATGAGCAAGATTGGCATTATTAGGTCAAACACTGCATGCGATGTTATTTTAATAATTAAGTCTGATAATTTTTTGCCACTCTTGTGCATAAAAAAGTATTAAAAACTTTTTGGATATGTGGATAAGGTCCCGTGATTTAGGCCCCCATGTTAGATTGAAGCCAACATGTATAGAGATCAGCGGAAAGCATGAAGTCTTCTTAATTATAAATTAATCAACTTGCAAATAAGTTAGAGAAGCTTTCTCTAGGGATAAGAAAATTTTGTGAAGTGTTCAAAATGAGATGCACCATACAAGAATGACCCAAAACATTTCGTGAGTAATTATTTCTGATTTCTTTATAAGATGAACATGACCGAGATATTTTTTCGGATGGCTGAGATATCGGAGGCATTTTGGAGATAGTTTTAATGATTTTTTGGAAAATTTTACGACATTTGATTGTCAATTAATTGTTATAAGATGTGAATAATTATAGCTTATGAATGCATAGGCATTTAAATATTAAAGCTAAGTCAAAAATATGTATATAATCATACAATTAAGGTAAACTAAAACAAGATTTGCAAAAAAATCGTAGGTTTAGTAACGTGTAACTAAATGGGCCTAATTAAGATAATAAATTAATTAATAGTAATTCATTATAGAGGTGGATAAGACTTTCTAAATGTGCAAAGGTGGAGAAGAGGCCAACAACAACGGTGAGAGTATCCCACCTAGGGCAATGACTATGCCCCACATGAGATCCTGACGACGATGAACAAATAAGGCACATATAGCACGATATCTTGCCTAGTATACCGTAATGGTTTGATACTATGTCTTAATTATCCTTATAAAAATAATTAATCAAATTGAAGAATTATATATTTACTTGACTTATATATATTATAAATGTAACACCCCAATTTTGGTTTACCTAAAAACCAAATCAGAACTATTACGATCGAGTTGAGTCATGTCTAAATCAATTAATCTATAAGACATGAACGAGAAAATATATCGAAACAACCCTCTTGGCATCTTGAGAATGGAAAATATTATTAAATATACATGTAAACTACATCAAGTATACATAGAAGGATGAAAGAAAAATAACTGTGCGTTGAGCTCACATGTGTGTAGGATTTATCTGCCCTTTCATCAAGCCGACCAAGTAGATAAGAACACACGACTTACATATTTAATGAAAAAAATGTTAGTAACAAGTATTATTGGTTCAGAAATAACTAGTACAAACTAACAAGTGAGAATTGATTTCTATGAGGAAAGAAAAAACCATATATGCTCTTTATGAGAACACTCAAAGGTCATCTACTAAGGAGTCATTAAACTAGAGACTCAATAGTATTCCGAACTGAACGGGTGTTGTGCCACTCTCGGTAAATGCCTCTTTTGGCAATAATTGATCCCACTTTTGAAAAAATATATACCCTAAGCCCTCTCCAAACTTTCCATATAACCTCTGATCAAGAGCACAATGGTCTGAGTACTTTCAGATAATCGCCTTTAGTACCCTTTGATACCACAAGTCTAGACGTGTAACGTACACAATAGTACCCGTATACTCCACGCCTCTCTGGGTGTGAGGAAGTTCAAGGCGTAGAGATATGAGGATCCCTTGTGAATCCATGCCTCTATGGGTGTGAGGAAGTTCAAGGCGTAGAGATATGAGGATCCCTTGTGAATGGAATAACTCTCATTAATCCAGAGTCCGTTGTAACATGTGTATATGCCCGCTCATGATATACACACGGTCAAATACACCAAATCTTGGCTCACTTAAAACTCGATAAAAACTATATATAGGGCTGGGAAGGGAATTATATAAGCAGACCCGAAGGCAACGTGAGGTGGAGCTAAGTTCGAAAACAACTCGAGGGATTTCATCTTCGAGGGTTATTAATCACGGAAATAAAATACGGCTAAATAACCTATGTTAAGTGGGGTCTGATAAAATAGCAACTTAACATATCTTATGATCTGAAAATCAAATGCACGATTGACTATAGTGATAAAACGGAGAAAAATTCTAACAAACTTGTAGTCTAAGCTCCAAGCGCATTGACACAACTACAATGAGGTCGGACTCTAAAACCTACATTGGAAAGCACTACTAAAGAAAAGACTAACAACTCTATACTGATGCATGATCGTGTTGTGTGCTTACATCAATAATAATATCACAACAAGGGACAATGCTAAGCAAATCTATAGCTAAATACGTGGCACACAAAATGAGGCACATGCAAACAATAAATAAATAAAAAAAATAAGTCAAATAAATAAAAGAACAATACTAAAATAATAGTGGATAAGTAACATTGAGAAAAATAACAAAAAATAAATGCAAACAATAACATAAATAACACTAATAAAATATACGACTAAACACGAGTAAATATCAACATATAAATTTATCAATAAACATATAAATAAATAATTCAGTAAATAAATAAGTAAATAATAAGAATTAATCGTGAATAATAACAATATAATTATTAAACATATGAATATATCTAAACAAGAATAAATGATTACATACATGAGTAGGTAAATAAATAAATAAGTAAACAATTGAATAAAAAATTAATAACAATCAGTCATTATTAATATTGATATAAATATCAAATATATGAATATATGATCATCAATAAATAAATACATTATCAATAATATCAATAAATAAATACATC
The DNA here is from genome assembly GCA_033002965.1 of Piper betle. Classification (NCBI taxonomy): domain Eukaryota; kingdom Viridiplantae; phylum Streptophyta; class Magnoliopsida; order Piperales; family Piperaceae; genus Piper; species Piper betle. Next base: position 81,838 of record JAURVB010006909.1, read on the forward strand.
ATCAATAAACATGAACAAAATTAATATCAATAAATAAATACATCATCAATAATAATAAATAATCATATAATCATTCATCATAATCAACAAATACATAAATAACAAGAAATGAATAATAATGAATAACTAAATAAAATAAATAATAAATAAAAATTACTCATAACATCCAAATATGTTAAATAATGTAAATATGCATCTAAATTTATGTAGGAGTCTCAAATTACCAAAAATAGTCAAAAAACAGACAAAAATAGTTTGATAACAGCCAAAAAAGGTGAATTGAGTCCACCTAGGTGAGCAGGCAGAGTCAAACCAAGTCAAGCTCTTGGGCGAGTTGGGCAACTTGGTCAGCTGGGTTGAGTCACAAACACCAACACGCCTCAAGCAACCCGACAAACATGACAGAATTGGATGTGATCGTGGGTAAACGGTTTGGATAGATGTGAACGCAAGCTAAGTGGACGCGAACAAGGCAAACGAATAATAGCTAGCCGCGAGGCGGTCACGATTATACCGGTTTGGTGGCCGAAGGCGAGCAGAAGACTTGCCGACTTCAGCGCTAGGGGTGTAAAAACTTTGAAAATGTAAAAAATTTCTAAAAATAGTTAGGTGAAAGATAGGGCTGACGTAGACGACTTTGATCTTGCCATGTAGTGCAATCTGAACACCCGACAATTGGTGAGCATAGTGGGGTCCACCTAAGATATATACAATATATATACGGTTGGAAAGCTTGGATCGAGATCGAAAAAAGTCAAAAACAAACTCAAGGCCTAAAAATGACTTTATACACAAAAATCTAGACATAAAAGCTAAATAGGCCTAGAAAGGTTAAACTTGATTGGACAAAGATTTAAGACTCAAATCAAGCTGGGTCTATTGGACAATTTAATAGTCTAAAATCTCTAAAATGTATGCAAATAAAATACCTTGAAAAAATCCAAACCGACACTAAAAGCTGCAATGACCTAAATGTAACATTAAAATCTTAGGCTAACACAAGAAAAAACTCGTATACCTTAAAATATACGCTTATAACTGATGCTTTGTTGTAACATAACTAAAATTATTATGTGTATATTAAGCATACTCAACCTTCATAATATGTTCATATGGCCATCTGGGCTCTATACTCATGACCTAAAAGATAGCTTGGGTTAAACCGACTCAAAACTGACATGAACTAGGCAAAGCAACAACAGGGTAAAACCTTAGCCCGAAACTAAGGTTTTACCTTATTAGGTATCGAAGGTGGGCAACTATTTTTTCTTATCTCAATATCATTTCAAAGTAGGGCTATACTCTTTTAAATTTGAGGAACATTCTCCCCAGCTTAAATTCCTTGAGAAGAGGTTCCCAAAAGGCTTTGAATGAACTCAAACAAACTGGGCTTAGGCATGGCTTATTAAGGGCCCAATTAGGCTTTGGAATTGACACTAAGTCTAGCCCACTTGAATTTTTATCCAAACTTCACAAGATAGGGAAAATTCCAACCAGGCGTGATGTCTCTTAAAAAATTAGAGTTTACCATTTACCACTGCATTTCAATTGTTTGAACCACTACAAAAATAAATTTTGACTTGCCAATTTTATGAAAAATGTTAATAAAAAATTCGGCAACATAATAGCTTCACAAAAAAAAAAAATTTCTAAATCAAGTGGTAACTCTAAAGTAAATCTAGTGAAGCGAAAGGGAAAGGGAGCATGCATTGTAAACTCCACTATCCCAACCTTATTTAATTAATTTTTACACCCCTCATTAATCCATATACACACTGGTGGCGAAAGGGAAAAGTGGCACGCCTGGCAATTGCCAATTTTTCTTTTAAGTACCTTTGCAAACACCGGTGGGGTGCAAGGGAAAAGGAGCATACCATGGCAATTGCATATTTTTCATTAGGTACCTATTGGGTTTATTTTACATTGGTTGTAGATTATGTTGGTGACTTTTATATTGATTAATAAGAAATTTTTATTCTTTGAGTTAATTTTTAAATTAAAGGAGTCTCGTAACACTTATTTGAAGTTTATTTTAAGGGCATAAAAAACCCAACCCAACAGTAATATCAGAGTCATATAGGCTGTAGTGTTTGCCTACATCAATCTTGAAAGTCTCTTTCGTAAATTCCACTTGAGGATTTAAAAAGAGTTTACTAAATGATAATATATAGGTTTCGTATCATGAAAGAGAAATTGCCAAAAATGATAATTTCAATGTGTTCGATATAGGAAGGGGAAATTATTAGATTTGTCTCACATCAATGGTTGGTAACTTGTATATAAGTTAATAAGAAAATTTTATTCCTTAAATTAACTTTTAATTAAGAGTGGCACGTTGCGCTTATTTCAACTCACTTTTAGGGGCCTATCGAGCCCAATAATACCTTGCAACCGAGAGAGAGAGGAGAGAGAGCGCACGCCAAGGTTTATCCTTCTATTTTTCCAAGTTATTTAATTTACATGCCCTTACACATGTCTTTTTATTTAATGTATATACCTCTTCATATTAATCACATCTATGTAATTTAATTCACATACCTCTAGCTACTTGATCTTATTCTCCTCACAAGAAGAAAACAAACCATGATATGTCATCAAAAACGAGGCCAGCACTATGCATTTCAATTGTTTGAACCACTACATATTTTCATATAGTTTTAACTTACCAATTTTATAAGCAGTTCCTTAGTGATAAAATTTCCTTAATGCACGCAAATTATGAAAAATGTCACGCTGAAAATCCGGCAAAATAACAACCTCACAAATGATTTTATTTTTTATAAAAAAAGTGAAAGATCTATATAGTTGATCTATGTGTAATTATCAGATAGCTGTAAGGTCTTACAACCAATTTGGCTGTAAGATCCAATGAGCTGCCAAATGAATAGGTCTTACAATCAAATTAGATGAAGACTTATAACTAATTATTACTCTTTTATTTATAAAAAGGAGAGGTTAAGATGACAGCATGCATTGCAAACTCACTAAGCCCAACCTTAGTGAAACCACTCTCTAGAGAACAAAAATTTGTCCTTTCATTTATCAAGTTATTTAATTCTCATACTCATAACATCTCTCTATGTTGACTAATCATGCTCAAGTATTTAATACAAACACCCTTTCATACTATCCCATATATAATTTATTTTATATATCTTCTTAAACCACTTCCTAAATTTAATATGTTTGTTACTCTACAATTCAACTTTTGGGCTTGAGTACTCTTAAACTCTCTTACCCACTCGGGTCATGTGGTTAAAATGAAGTGAAAAATGTTGCAAGAACCCTAAACCGATGCTACAATGCATGGCCTTACGTGTCGCTCGTAGCATCGTGTACTTACATAAGTTAATTTTCATGAAAATTTGACGTACTAATTATTGGAAATTAGAAAAGAATTTTTTATTTCAAAAATTCTTTCAAAATTACGTGGTTTTATAGTGTTCATCTAAAAAGTACACGCAAGTTAATTAGTGGGTGAAAATTGCAATATGTTTTGTCTAAATCTCTATCTTTTAATTTAATACCTTTCAAAAGATGCTTGAGATCTGTCATTTGATCTTCATATTCAATAAAATAAGATGCAGCTTAAGATCCCAAATTGAACAGAAAAATAAATCCCAAAGAGTAATGTAAAATCCTCTAGAATCACTTTAAACATTTGTATAAAGTTTCGACCTATATATTTTTTGAAAAATAATCATTAATCAAATCAATGCTAGTTTTTTATTTTTATTTTTCATTTTAGAATGCTAATGGATAATAAAATATCAGGACATTGACCTCAAGATCATCAACAAAATGCTTGTCCGGCGACTAAAAAATCTATTTTCTAAATCTCCCAGAGTAAAAATATTTTATTTGGTCAACAGTTAAAATTTTCAAAAACACCATTTTCCGTTCACTTTTGGGAAAACTCGAGATCAATGCAACCGTCCGAAAAAAATTCCTGGATGACAGACTAGCAAATACAAACACTTTTTTAACGTAGTAGATAGATCACAACCAGTCAAAGAATGAAGTTTTGATTTAATTAGAAAAAACCCAGAAAATTAATCCATGAAATATTAAAAATGCCCAATTAAGGACTGATTTTTATTTTATTTTTAGTTACTAAGAAAAAGGAAAGACAATGGTTCGGATTGACCTGGCTATTAACTGGATGCAGTTAATATCTGGTGGCCACCATTCCCCCTTGGACTGGCCGAAACAAATTCCTCCAAAAAATGAATGGAAAACAATGTTTGTGTCTATTGATGGATGACATGCATGGAGTTCAATTCATGGATGAATTCATATTCACCAAATGATCAACCGCAACCGTCCATAACCAGTCTGGAAAATATTATTACTCCTTGTTTTTGGTCCCAAGAACTTCGTTATAAAACCTCTTCTTTCCGCTTGGCCCTCTTCCCCAATAAAACGTTAGAGGGAGGCAGCAAAGCCATCCTTATACAATGGGGACTCTTGGTGCGTCTCTTTGCCTCTCCTTGCTGCTGCTGGCCCTTGTCCAGACCCCTACTTTTGCTGAGAAGCAGGCAAGCCATGTTTGATCGTTTTTGTCTTGAATTTGTTGTGCATATGAGAGGAATATGAATTTCGGTTTTTGGGTTTTCTGGAGAAGGCGATGCAGATCGATGCCATCGATTAAATGAGGATTAATGGATAGCATGTTGTCGATCAGTCATTTTTTTATTTCGACGCAGATGAATTGCTTGATTGGAATGTGGATATCTATATATATATATATATATGGATGGTTTTGGATAGAAGAAGTTGGATTTATGTACTATATCTTAATTATAATTTGATGCATTGTTTTGTGTAGAAGTTAGATTTATGTACTCTACCTTAATCATAATTTGATGTGTAACATGATCTTACTTTTTGTTGTTCATAATATTGTCATTGCATGATGTTTGTGAATTTTTCATTGTTGTCGTTTTTGGATGTCATGATCCACCGTTTTTGCATATTTTCCATGGTCAAAAATAGTTTACATCAATTGTCGTCGTTGTCCATCATTATATAAATAATTCATGTAATTTGCTAGATCATGCAACAAATTTTGCTCTAACTTTTTTCTTCAACCTTTTATGATCATCCACCATTTCAATACCGTTCATGGTACAAAACAGGAAAAAAGAGATTATGATAATTTATATGTTGTCGTCGTTGTCATCATTGTCAAATGTTTTATCAATAATTCATACATATAATTTGCTACATCATGTAACAAATTTTGTTTGCTTCAATCTTGTAGCTCTATGTGGTGTACATGGGAGGGCCGCCTCGCGGCACTGTTATGGATATTGTACAGCAACAACTCGTAGAAGACTCTCATTACGATATCTTGGCAACCTGTGTTGGAGGGTAAATACACATCTGTATACACACAATTTTTCAAACATTACTTATACATTTTTAATATATACATATGTATATGCTAATCCGCTGGTTACCCAAAAATTCTATGGCAGAAAGGAGGAAGCAAGACATGCCATTACGTATACTTACAACAGATATATCAATGGCTTTGCTGCCACCCTCGATGAAAAAGAAGCCATGGAGCTTGCAAGTAAGACATATATGTATATAATGATCTATTCATTGATATGTGTGTTTGTTTATATATAGAGCAGGTTGTTACCTTACCGATGTGTGTAAATATTTAATACAATTAACAATATTGATTTGTGCCATGCACAATATTGCAGAAAAACCTGGTGTTATATCGGTCTTCCCCAGCAAGATCAAGCAACTCCACACCACACATTCATGGAAGTTTCTTGGTGTTGAAGGCCGGGACGCAATCTGGTCCAAAGCTAAGTATGGACAAGATGTGATCATTGGCAATCTTGACACTGGTATGTATATGTGTATATATGTATATATATACTTGAATACCACTTACCTTTTATTATTGTTCTCCTTCTTCTACTATAGTGTCTTCAACATATGATAGCCTATTGGACGAAAAATTTTATTTTTTCTTTAACAATAGATCTTATATGTTTACGTGCATGGTAATTAACATAAATGGATTGGATTATGAAGGTGTATGGCCGGAATCGTCGAGCTTCAACGATGTAGGCATGGGACCAGTCCCAGCTAGGTGGAGGGGAAGATGTGAAAACTCAACCCTTGTCAAATGTAACAGGTTATATTTTTTGACCTATGTAGACATATATGTTCATATATAAAGGATAAATTCATCTTGGTGAACACATTAATATGTTAGCGATACATATATATTTTGAAAATTAAATTTAACCCATATGTGGTAGGTAGGAAGATTGTTATTAGATTTAGATAATTATGATATATTCCGAGCTGAATAGGATTAGTAAAGAAACCTACCGTTAAGTAGATAGAACTTTCTTGGGTTTTCAAATGGAAGAAAAAAACAAATACAAAACGAAATATTTGTATTTTGTACTGTTTATAAGTTTGTGTACTACCTTAGTTAATGTTGAATTTTGACGAGTATCTGAATTCTAAACCTTAAACTCTAAACATATTAATTTTAAAAGAATGGGCGAATATAGTATGTACTAATAACAGTGATGTAATTAATAAAATGCAGGAAGTTGATTGGAACTAGGTACTTTTACAAGGGAATGTTGGCAGCAGGTGGAAAAATTAGCCCATCTGAACTCTCTCCAAGGGACTTTGAAGGCCATGGAACCCACACACTCTCCACCGCGGCAGGCCGGATTGTACCCAACGTCAGCCTCTTTGGCCAGGCCAACGGCACTGCCGCCGGCGGCTCCCCAAATGCCCGAGTTGCCGCTTACAAGGTGTGCTGGCCCCAAGGGTGCAGTGATGCAGACATACTTGCCGCATTCGATGCCGCGATAGCCGATGGTGTGGACGTGCTCTCCGTCTCTGTTGGTGGCCCTGCGGGCGACTATGCCGGTGACGGCATGGCCATCGGCTCCTTCCACGCCGTCAAGAACGGTATCAGCGTCGTTTGTTCTGCCGGCAACTCCGGCTCCGAACCGGGCACCGTGTCTAATGTTGCACCATGGATCTTGACTGTGGGGGCAAGCACTATTGATAGGTCTTTCCCCGCTATCCTTAAGCTTGGAAATGGTAAAATTTATGAGGTAAATTGTCTAACCGATTAATTTCCCTTTCATTATTTAACTCAACGGTGATGCTTGCCGATCCTAAGCCGATAAAAAGGAAAAGGGAAGAGGGTGGCGCCGGGAAGAACATCAAAACTTTGTCGTTTATAATCATACGAATTGCCTCTGACACTTATTTTTTTAGTATCATGCGTAAAAAAATGAAGAAGAAGAAGATTCATTTATTTAATTTAACCAAGTTTGCAAGTATAGGTGTTTTGGATGATAAATATGTAGCAATTATCGCGTGATGGATACTTGTAGATGTAAGTAAGATGCAAATGTTTGTGCATTATGGATAGAAGTATATTCTGCTTATAAAGTGATGATCTTACTAAATGTATATGATTTTGGCACAGGGACAAACTATTTCATCAGCAATGCCTCAGACGTTTCACCCTTTGATCAAGGCACCAGATGCCGCGATAAATGGGACTGTCGGCGAGAGCGCGTAAGTTTTTTGCAAGGCCAAATCAAAATTTTATATTGATAAAAATAAAAGAATCAATCAATTGGTAACGCAAAATTTATGCATTACATAAAAAATTACTTTTAAATTGGTTACAATAATTGCTATTTTGCTTATAAGTTGGCGGAAGTTTAAGTAGGTTCAATTTGCAGATTGTTGTGCCAAAGGGGGTCGTTGAATCCGGCGAAAGTGAAAGGGAAGGTGGTGGTGTGTCTCCGAGGAGGAAACTCGAGGGCGGAAAAGGGAGCTACAGTACTGGCAGCCGGCGGCATTGCCATGGTCCTTGCCAACGATGAAGCCAGCGGCGACGAAGTCATGGCTGATCCACATTTGCTCCCTGCCACCCACATCAGCTTCACCGCCGGCGAAGAAGTCTTGAAGTACATCGAGGCCACAAAGTAAGTAGATATTCATGTCCTCTCTTTACCAAGGTTACTAATGTCGAAACCACAAGGTCTTGAAGTACATCGAAACCCAAGATCTTGGGTTCCCCGAGGCTCCTTTTGTGTTGGGAGTCCTAATAGTATTATTCTAACTATTAACGTTCTGCTACTTACCACATTAGGATTAGCTCACATGTGTAGTATAAAGAATGAGCTTTTAAATGTTCTTCTTGTAGGACTCCTACGGCGTTCATTACTGCTCCAAAGACCGTGTATGGCCATAAACCAGCACCGGTGATGGCCGCCTTCTCTTCTCGGGGTCCCAATACCATCACTTCCGAAATCCTCAAGGTAAACAAAGAAATTTTGCTGTTGAGAACCGTTGTAATGGCTTTCCGAAGACATCCGAGAAAGAAAAGCTTAATCGTATCAAAATAACAATATGAGCTACTGAAATTTAGCCTACCCAAGTTCGATTTTTCATGGATGTTACATGTTTTGTGACTTTTGTTTGGATCAGCCTGATATCACAGCGCCAGGAGTGAATGTGCTTGCTGCCTACACAATGGCCACAAGCCCTACAGAGCTTCCCGTTGATAAGAGGAGAGTTCCCTTCACTACCATGTCTGGAACTTCCATGTCTTGCCCTCATGTGGCTGGTGTTGTTGGACTCATCAAATCCGTCCATCCTGATTGGAGCCCTTCTGCCATCAAATCCGCAATCATGACCACCGGTAATTAGCATACTAAGTATACCTAGCCACCGCGCGTTAATTTATAATCTTTATTATTAATATAAATGTGAAAGCAATTAATGGATGACACGAAAACCCTAAACCCATGCAGCCGAAACGACGGACAACAAGAGAGAGGAGATGATGGAGTCGCCGCCAGGGAAGGCCGATCCGTTCGACTATGGTGCAGGCCACATCCGTCCCAACAGTGCTATCGACCCGGGCCTGGTCTACGACCTGCAACCCAAGGATTACTTGAACTTCCTCTGCAAGATAGGCTACACTCCCAAGAAGGTCGCTGCCTTCTCCGGCCGCCCCTACAAGTGCCCTCCAAGCAACTGGGGCCTCATCAACTTCAACTATCCCTGCATCACCATCCCAGTCCTCAACAAGCCCAAAGTGGTCTCTAGAACGGTGAAGAACGTGGGCAAGCCTGGGATTTACAAGGCAATCATTGTCCCTCCTCATGGAGTTAACATCACTGTTACACCCCAGAGCTTGCAATTCACCAGTGTTGGGGAGGAGAAGACTTACAGGTTGAAGGTGGTGCCGGCCACCATCAACGGCCAGAGCCGCTATGCAGTTGGAAGGATTGTTTGGTCTGATGGGGTGCACCATGTGAAGAGCCCCATTGTGGTGAATGCCAGGAACCTTGAGTAAGAGGTGGTAGATGCTGCTTTGCGGTTCATGGTGGATTTGTCTGGTTAAGGGGGATGGCTTTTCAAAGGAGAAGATGTTTGCAGACATTTGAAGATGTTATGGCAGCTCTATGATTGATTGATCAGTACTAATAGCAATGGCTCAACAATATGAATGTTAGGTCAAGAAAATAGGGCACAAGAAAGAAGAGAAAGAAGCTTTATCATGTGGAATGGTTACATAATCAATCTTTTCCAGTTATTGTTATGGAGAGTTTAACAATATTCCATTTATATGAACAATAATCTCTTTTGCACTCTTTTTCTAGTTCTAACATTCGGATTGAGCCATAATTTGAATTTGTAATTTTAATTTTCTTTCCGGTTATATCACTCTATGTTCGTCTCGATTGAGATAGAAGCTTTCAACTTTCAATTCTCTCAACCATTCTACCTGTTGAAAAATCAAAGTGATGGATGGTAGTACGTAATATGTACTTTATTTATAGAAATCTCGATTTACATACAAAAAAATTTTTTTGTAAAGATGATGAGCATCTTGTCCAACTGAGCTTAATCGTGTGATGTCAAATCGAGCTTAATCGAACTATGAACAATATTCTCCTCCCAATGTTGTTAAGAACTATGGACAACCCTATTAGACCAGGGAAATTTTTTCTGGGCACATTTGGATAATTTGAGGTGAGAATTTAAGGAGCTTAGTTAGAAATTGTTTATTAATGGGGCTACAAACAAACAGTGCGATTGTAGCTATGTAAATAATTTTTACCAAAATATTAACCGATTTCAAAATCTTTATCCAAAGAATGAATCGTAAAAATAGTTATTTAATAGTTAGTATGCTACGTACAATTTTTTCATCATTTTAATGATTGTGAAAATTAATTTTTACCACTTATATGAGGTGTACAACTGCGTCATGGTCACCAAGAAAAGTTATTAACCATATCACTTTAATTCGTAAATGCCAGTAAAAAGATAAATAAAATGAAATTTTGTAGCTGTACCAGGGGATGAGTGAAACTACGAATCTAATTTATATTGTTAAAATAGATTAACAACATGAATAATATTTTACTATAAATCTGGGAATGGGATTACACATATTAGTGAATTTAAGTTAAAAATATAGTATAAATCTCTTATATATATTTTAATTTTTAGCGCCACGAGCTTATGAATCAAATTTACATAAATAGGATGTGTGTAATCTTGACTTGTAGTTTTTTTGAACATGAGTGTAAATCGTATAAAAATTATATGAATATGATTCATACTTTAAAAATTGATCTCACTAACCCGTTATTCGTTTATATGAATTTCTATACCAGATTCACGAGTGTAAATGAGATTGTCATATTCACTAATTAATTTTTTCTAATTTGTTAATCAATTATCAAGCCTCACAACAGCAACAAAAAAAGACTCCAAGAAGGAGCAAATTTATGGCTAAGGTTGCCAACAAACCCATTAAATTAGTTCAATTTGACTAGACTAGTCAAAATTCAAATATGTAAAAGTGAGCACTTACACACAAATCTTGTTTAACTCAACTTGATTCAAAATTTGATATTTTGTCATTATCTAAATTTCATTCGTGAACACAAATTAATTTAATTGAACACAAATCCCTAACCCTCTTGGGCTGTAGCAAATACTACAACAAACTTGATCGAACTTATCGGATATTTAGAGTGAAATTGTTGGCTGTTCACAGACTAGCTATAAATACTGTTTGTTTTTTTTGTTTTGGCTCATTATAGAATTTTTACATGAATGGCTTAAATTTTGTAAACAAAAAAATATTTAAAAATTTAAATAAAATAATTAAATTATATACGGTTCAATTAAATTTGTAGCCCCATTTTTATGTATTAAATATATCATCCTATCTCCGTATCTCTTCTCTTCTGCCACCCACCACCATTGATGAGCCTCCTCGCCTCGTCTCCGGGAGAGAAGAGTGGGTAGGTAAGGGAGCGGGTGGAACGGGCCAGGGTCGACGATGGCGGCTCCGGCGACGAAGAAAGACGCGAGCTTTTTGGACGTGCCGTACAATGCGACAGTGAAAACCATGCTCGCGGCGTTGGAGAGGAACCTGTTGCCGGACGCCGTGATAAGGAGGCTCACCAGGCTGCTCCTCGCCTCCCGCCTGCGCGGAGGCTATCTCCCTTCAGCGGAGCAGCAGCTCTCTAGCTTGGTCCAGTTCGCGCAATGTGGAATATTTTATTATACTTTTTTGTCATGAAAATTGATTTGTTTTGAGTGTTTGTTCTTATGAAATTGGAATTATTCATTTGTTAGGTGAGAAATTTATTTGGTGATTGTAATGTTTCTTAACAAGTCTGTTGATAGGTTATTCAATTTGTGTGCCTTTTATTTAGGGACTTCTTGGATGGGTGTCTGTTCCTGTTGATTATAGTTCTTTTGGTTTTTAAGTGAGAATGTTTGTTGAGATAAAGATTTTGTGAATATTGTGTTTTTTTGTTGTGATGGAAGATTATTAAGACAATAACGTTTCTTGTTGTGATGAAGAAGATCATATACACTCATTTGAATTTTTTTTTCGTAGGAATAGTAGTAGTCTGTTTCTGGGATGGTTCTATGGGTTTCTACCAATTTTGGTGACCATTTACTACTCAATTTGTGTGTTTTTTGTTTGTTTGCGTTTCTTTGATGGGGTTCTTGTTCATATGAATCGGGGTTCTTGTTTGTCAGGATGAAGATTATGAGAAACATTGAGTGCTCTTTTATGCCTACTCTTCTTGTGGCACATGAATTCAATATAGAAGCATGAAACTGTGGAACCTTGATGTAAATATTTGAATGATATGCTACGTTTTTTTATCCCGTTTGTGTGTATTTTGTGCCTTTGTTGGTATGTTACTGTGTTTTAAGTGCTTTTCATTGGAATTTGCTTGTTTAGCTCTTCAAGAGATGCCTATTGCTGTGGAGACTGACAAAGCAAAATCACAGCATTATGAAGTTCCGACCTCTTTTTATAAGCTGGTACTAGGTAGAAACCTGAAATACAGGTGTGCTTGCTTGGCATATGGATGTAACTTGATGATTTCCTCCTCTACATTAGTTCTTTTGTCTGTCTTTTGCTATTCTAGAAAAGGTGAGAAATTGTTAGAACTGAATTTCATGATACATTTTTGCAGCTGTTGTTACTTTCAAAATGGATGTACATTGGATGATGCAGAGAGAGCTATGCTTGAACTCTACTGTGAAAGGGCACAACTAAAAGATGGTCAGACAGTTCTTGACGTTGGATGTGGCTGGGGATCTTTAACCCTGTACATTGCAGAGAAGTACAGAAATTGTAAAGTCACGGGAATATGCAACTCCAACACACAGAAAGCTTACATAGGCGAACAATGCAAGTAAGTTTCCTAGCTGTTATTCAAATAATCAGTAGTGCAGGCCTTCTGAAGCTTGTCAAGTTTTCCTTAAATACAAGCTTGTGAATAAGCATTGTAATGCAGGGGATATAGCAATAAATACCAATTTAAGGGAAAAGAGAACAATTAAGTCTAATCAAATAAAAGAAAATCTAATCTAAAAAATAAAATAGAAGAAACCTGGGAGAAAAGGCACACAATCAATTTAATAATCCATCAAAAAGTTTAAGTACAAATGAGGATGACATCTTATTTATAAGTAAATGATAAAACCTTAATCAAATAATTCCTAAAATATCCCGAGAATAAATTAGAGAAATTGCGAATAAATTCCTAAAACAAGAAAATTACATAAGCTCATAAAATATTAAATCCTATTAGATGCCCTCATCACCTTGGAGCAATGAAACTTGTGGCATGTATAGATGAGTTAGCCAAACACTAACTCCAAGTTAGATATATAAAACTCGTATATGTCTCTCCAGTGTGTCGTTTGGTAAATATGCTTCCACAAATTTGATTGGCTGTTAAGAGCATCCTTGGCTTAATTAACTTTTCTGAATTTTGCAGTGATCGCCAATTGTCAAATGTTGACGTTATTGTCGCAGATATAAGCAATTATGACATGGAAGGCTCATTTGATAGAATCTTTTCTATTGAAATGTTCGAGGTAAAAAATGCACTCAATTTACATTTGAGATTTGAGGATTCACTTTAACCCTGTTGGTAAAGGCTTTATAACCATCCAGCACATGAAGAACTACAATGAGCTTCTTAAGAAGATATCAAAGTGGATGAAGCCGGATGCTCTACTTTTTGTTCATTATTTTTGCCACAAGGCATTTGCTTACCACTTTGAGGTATTTATGGAGGCCCTATCTTCTGCTTGAGAAAATACCCATTTAGTATCCCTTAGAATTTTTTATTTATGAATCTAACTAAAGTTTTATCGTAGGATACGAGTGATGATGATTGGATTACGAGATATTTCTTCACAGGAGGAACTATGCTTTCTGCAAATCTGCTTCTCTATTTCCAGGTGATTTTATGTTGGAATACAAACATGAATCTATTCTCAGAAGTATGGTATCTAATGAATAGTAGATGGGTGGATCACTCTGTAATTGTGTACGCGAGGGAGGGAGGTTTTGATCACTCATTTGGGGCGGTCATGATTTCTTGGTTGGATTGGTTATGTCCAACCAATCATTGACTTATTTTTCACTTGAAATTTTGTGATGCAACTGGAAACTTGAAATCTTATTCCAAACTTCTTTTTGTGGGAAATTTTGTGGCATTTTGCAGGAACATGTATCTGTCGTCAACCATTGGCTGGTTAATGGTAAACATTATGCACAAACAAGGTGAGGCTAGCAACCAAATTGAGAAACTTTTCTTTAAATCCAAATCAAAAGTAGATTTCGCTTCCAACTTTTCTTGGTTCTTCCCTGTTGGTGTAAGAAAACCAATTTTATATATATGTTTCATCTTTGTGTGGCTGGTCTAAAAATGGGTTAAACCCGTACATAGCAAAGGAGAATCGAGTAATTTTTCATTCAACTGGGATAACATTTACTATTCAGAGTTGTAGAATCTTAGTTGGATCACTGATTTAGTTAACCTGTCTGCACTTACTATACTATTAAATTTATAGATTCTGAACTTAGACCTCTCTATCACTCAAGGTATTTTGCTTTCACCTTGTGCTTTTTTGCTTGAATCCAAGGATCTGATAGATGATGTGTTTTATTACAGTGAGGAGTGGCTCAAGAATATGGACCGGAACTTGGCAGTTATAAAGCCGATAATGGAAACAACCTATGGGAAGGATTCAACCACAAGAACTGTTTACTGGAGAACTTTCTTCATTGCAGTTGCTGAGCTATTTGGTTACAACAATGGAGATGAATGGATGGTTGCCCATTATCTCTTTAAACGTAAATAATTCTTCACTTGTAGCTTCCAAATAAAACCTTTGCCCAAGGTTATATCAGATTATAATTTTAAGCTGTGTTATCTTGTTTGAGTTGCGATTTGAACTCAAATGATGTCGTCTACATTTTGAGCAACATGATTATAGCTCTTCAACCTTTTTCAAACATTAAGATATGAAGCGTGTTTATTTTTTTGTTTTGTTGTGTTCGAAATTTCAAAATTTAGCCATATTATTTGCTACAAATGCAGCTGTAGCACTGGTAAGATTATGATACATTCTTTTTAGTGGAGAAAACAAGTTCCCATTACTATACTGGGAATAGAGTCGGCCATTCCGGGTTAGCCACTACAGGATTTATTTAGTTCAATTGAGTCAAATTGGGTTTAGCCAAATTTTCAAATTAAAAATAATTGTTTTTGTGATCAATATTTAATTAATACTGGTTAAAATATTATGTTTTTCAACAAAAAAAACTGGGTTTTGGAGAAAATACCGAATGGTAAGAATTAAAATAGTATGAAGATTAATAGCACTATTTTAGAAAAGGTTACGTGTGGTTACTTGATCAGACTGAAAGATACAACACAACAGATTTATTATCAGCAACTCATATATAAAACTATAAATTATATAAAATCATATTCTGATGGGTATGTAGTATATTAGGTCAGACCGGTTAATACGATCTGGTATTTAAAATTAAGGAGGAGACACACAACACAGTAAATCCATTATTAGCATCTCATGCATAAAACTATAAATTACATTACTCATGCAAACTGGACAAGGCATATAGTCCAATCTCATTATCTATAACCCATACATAAAAAGCACATAGAATACATTTAAGTGGAGCACATAAAAAAAACACTTCTTTGGAAGTGAACCAAGTTTATATAGGCTTGAGAATGTAGTATGATTGGTGGCTATTCACTGCACAAGGGACTCTAAAATGATTGTTTGAATCAATTGAATCATATGATTGGGTTAGCCCAAAAATGGTCTACAAGGTATACACAGCCTCACTTAGAAGGATCTCCACAATTGAAGTTCTGGGTACTGGTGGAAAATGTTTTACATACTTCACTTCATAAGGTGATAACTTGTAGTTAATTTTTATTTTTATTTTTTAAGGCAACAATTGTGTTATTCATCCCGCAAACCGAAATGGGTTTTGTTCAACTCGGCTTGTTTAACTTCAAGTTCGAATTGATTACCTTGGTCGAATTCGTCAACTTCAATCCCCATTATTTACCACTTATCTATTCTCTAAATTGTCATTAACAATATTTATAATTGATTCCAATCCTCTCCTTGGTTACCACTTATATGGATTTTGATTAACAATATTCATAATTGATTCCATCGTCTCATTGGCTACCACTTATATAAATTACAAAGCATATAAAATAATATTTATAGAAAGAGTTTTGTTCAAGCATTTGAAAAAATATTAAATATGGTCCAATTTGTTTTTGGGCGGGGAGTAAACTTTTGTAAAAGTATTTAAAAATTGCTTCCACCACTTTATATTTTCAGGGCTTTTCAGCCAGAACACGTTTTTGTAACCATTTATCACTACAATTTTTATTTTTCCGACAAAAGGGCTCAAACCAACACAATTAAACTCCTCACTACCTCTTATCTAAATTGGGATTAACAATATTTATAATGAATTTCAATCCTCTCCTCGGTTACCCCCACTTGCCTCCAATCTACATTGTGATAACAATATTCAAAGAATGACTGCAACCATGTAACTCTATGTAAACCTGTAGTTGAAAAATCTTTTAGCTCCAACTGCCAACGGCAATTGTTGCAGCTACTGCATACAAAATGGTAAGAGCTGGTTTTAGTAGGCATGTCTGTTCAACTAAACATTTTCATTGTGAATAAGAATATTACATGTAAATAAGAACTTCAACCGGGAAGAAAAAAAGTCTCATGAGAAAGGATCTATGCATGACAGGCTTGAGTTATGGAGATGTAATGGTGGTTGTTGGGTGCTCATGCTTGTCCTGGTTGGGAAGAACTTGCAGGCCACATTTTGCTGAAACGCTTCATAAGATAGCCATTGGTGGAGATCCCTTTACCACTGTAGTTTTTTGTACATTTCCGGAAGTAATCATTAAACTTCTTTCAAACTTGCAATGGAGAACTTGGAAGTGGTGCAGAAGAGGAAGAAGCCCAGAACAACAAAGCTAATCCTGCTCAGATAACCTGATTTACAAAGCAGGATGGGAGAAACTGATCGTTAAAACTCAATACCCGGATCTTTTTGACTGGCGTTGTTGGCATGTTGGACCAGTACAGCTTGCTGAAGCTTTGAAATGGTGGTAACTCAGAAGTATAAAAAGAGAGCAACTTTTACATAAATTCTTCAACTTGTTTTCATGTTCAATCACTATTATCACCATATAATGAAAATTTTTCAAAGAAAAAAGATAATCGTTTCAATCTATCATTATTGTTCGTTATGTAGTGTGCCATCAAATTCTCTCCTAAACATACAAAAAAGTAGAAAATCAAATATTAAAGGAATTTATTTGAGCACGATTATATAAATCTATTATAAGAACACAGCATTCTTGTAGACAGCATGCACAATACAAGTGCTTTAATTTTCAAAACCGCCCTTGCCTAATTTTCTACACAAATAATCCTCTCAGACAAACTTCAGGACCCATTTTCCCCACTAATCAATTAATGGCAACTAATTAAATTATTTTTAAAAAGATGGAGCACTTAACAGTGTATCATTCATGGACAAAGCAATGCAGTGCAAGGACTCAAACTGTTTTCCTACAATTGTGCTTGTGATCCCATCTACACAAGTTAGGGGGCCATAATTCTCTCTCTTGAAGAATGCGAAAGCAAAGAAGATATCAACCATTTTGCTAAATGAGAAGATGGTAGCTAAAAGAAATCGTGAGAGAAAGATTACTCAATGAACAATAGTCATTCACTAGACACTGAATAATGGTGATAAGGATGAGCATATGGATCCTCTTCACATAAGCAACCCGATCACAAGTTTATTACTACCTTCGCCTACTATATTACCCGTATTCTTTTTGCCAATTATATTGTTTATGTGAGATCCCTCAACTTAGTATCACATTTAATATTTATTGGGATAAAATCCTGTTTATAAGTAAGAATGTACTATAAATCTTTTAATTTAGTTAACCACTTTTGAAGAAATGGCATAGCCTATTAATTTATATTTAACCACTTTTAAGAAGATGACATAGTTTATTAATTTGCAATTTGACCCAGGTCGTTACAAATGGTATTAAAACCTCCTCGTTTCATATTAGATGGTAGGCTGGGCTATAGGTATTGGCTAGGTTATCAAGCACGGGCTAAAAGAAGGTCGTGAGCTAGGGCCAACAACGGGCTAACTTCTAAAGTGGGTGAATTGTGAGATCTTCTCTGAATTTTTAGTCTCGCGTAAAAGTAAATTGCTGAGAGTTGTGCTGCATTGCCCAAGTCCGACGGGGGACTAGCTTGTAATTTAATCTGTTTAACAGCTCCTGAGAACCTACCAATAAGTTCTACTTTTTAATCTAACGTAGTTGTATCCTTGTACATAAATATAAAATGGAAATCAGCTGCTTAACAAGCTTTCAATATTTTGTTTCAACATAAATATTATTTAGCTTAATTTCCCATAAATTACATGGTATAAGGGTCTTTAGCTTAATTTCCCATAAATTACATGGTATCAGGGTCAAAAGCAGGGTTCAATTCTTGTGGAACTATGCTGCACGGAGACAAAATAATTTGCTAATGTTATGTTCAATGGGTATACACCACATGTTTTATTGCGTGCTAAGCCCTAAAAATCTTGTTGGCACACTAAAAGTTAATTAAATATTATTTCGTTCCCTTTACTAATAACTCAAGTTTTTACGACAAGTTGCTAAGCCATCCAAATTTCCTGTTGGCATTAGTGAGTAAATAACATAAAGCAAAAGTTCAAACTCATACAAAAAGGGGAAGTTATTTGAAATTGGACTCATGAAAATGGATTCCAATTAGATTCTCCCCAACAAGCCATCTCTAATTGTTCTCCTCAAATCTCACTCCATTTCCTCTTTTAATCTGCCCAATACACCATTCTTCCAATTCCATCTGCTCAGCCCATGACACTATTCTTCCACTTCTTTCTCTCTGCTCCTTATTACATTCTAATTCTCACTAAAAATCCTCTATTTCCTTCGCCAATATTCAACTTCCTAATTCACAATTCCTAGGGGACAGTAACACCAAGCCTCACAAACAACAATGAAAAATGAATTATCTTTACTATTTTCAATAGATGAATCTGTATTTTCATGGACATATAGTTCTGCTTTTCCCATCAACACTATTCTTAGATGAATAATGTAACACTAAATCTCATAAAACAAGAACAAAACAAGATCCTAATGGCCTGCTTTGCGATTAGATACATGAAGTGGACCTGCAATCTTTCAATGAAGGAAGAAGCATTAGAGAACTGTCTAAGCAACTGAGATTGAAGCTCGTCCCAGGCATCCAGCTCATCCTTCACCTTCATATACATCTGTTGACACTTCTTGAGCATTGACTCCATATTCCACCACAACCAACCTGCACTAAAAAAAGAACCAAACTTTCTTACAACCAACACTTTCACAATTCACAAAACTAGAACAACCGATTCAGAGCACTTAAATTACATCTTCATCTCCACAGTTCATTATGAAGCTCAATGCGCTACTACAATCTCCATGTCCTAACTGTCGTCGGTTAAGGTTCCCTTAGTTGCCCAACATCTCTTTCTACATGTGGATTTGGTTGGCCAGTAATTACATACATTGCAAGACCAACCATCCAAAAATCACACATAGTTTGATGGGTTCTTGCTCATATTCCTTGAAGCTCAAACAAACATTTAACAAACTAAAATATCCAGCATCCCACCTAACATTCTTACACGAAATTTTGTATCTAGTGTAAAATGAGAAGTCACAAAAGTGACAAAATGCGTTGCTCATATTCTGTAGTTTTCTTAACAAATGGGCTCATCCATTTTTGTAAGCTGTTACAGTAGCAACTCTTTTACAACACTGACCACTTATCATTCCCAATTATATGAATATATTTTATTGTCGGACAAATCGGAATCGGTCTTTGAATTAGTTGGAGGAATCATTAAATTTAACTGATTCAACAAAAATAAAACAAGAATTAGTTCATTTTGAATCAGTTAAAATCGGTCAAATACCATAAACAACATTCATCTTCACATATAAATAAAACACATACATATCAACATATTTAACACCCACATGTAACAATCCATAATTATAAAACACAAGTCAATGAACTCGCTATACAAAATTAAAATTACATAATCACATAAAATCTTGGCAAAAGTATAAAAACCCCTTAGTTCAATCCTCTGCTCTAATTGCTAAAGAGTTTTTTTTTTCTTTATCATAGACCTTGAAATGAGGGACGGATGTAGGGATCCTTGCTTGATAGGGTGGTGTTTGGTTACAATATAAAAAACTGTTCTATTAAATCGTTACATAATTTTTTCATACTTTTTCTTTCCTTGCATTATGAATATATAATATAAAACAAGTTTTAAATTTCATTAAATTATAAAAAGTAATATAGCCAATAAAATTTTATATATTTGGCAAGGGAAGACAAAAACGAAAATAGTGTTCAACCTTTTTTTCTATATATTTTGTTAAATTTTTGGAAAATATTTTACAATTTGACAATATTTTATCAAATATCTTTTTTATCCGGTATCGTTTCTAATTTATATTTTAATAATACATAGTAGTCTTAAAACAACGCAACTATTAGCAAAAGAAAAATGGGCAATTCAAGGAATATTGGATGATCAGACAAAAAATGCACAGGCAAAAAATAGGGGAAAGTTTTCCTTACTAATCAATTCAGTTATTTTTGTAATTATAAGCTGTTACATAGCTTGTTGAGCTATTTCTAGGTTGTTTTTTGAAGTTGCAACAGGTTCTTGATAAGAGCAATAATAGCACAATACTCACATTTCATATAAGAAAATCAATTGAATATAAGTGCATCTCCCTAATCAAATTAACTGATTGCAAGAGGTGACAGTAAATTTTACAACCAAGAAAATCGAATGCTATTTGCTCACAGCGTGGAAGCAAGAACTGCTGGAAGAAGCAGCAACTCTACTAAATCTCTTTCATGTGCAGAGAAAGTAAGAAAACAAGATGGCAGTGGATAAGAAAATTGCACAATGTATGTTAGAGATTGAGACACTTCAAGGAAAGCTGTCAAGCTCCCTTGTTTTCCTTCTCCCTTTTCAGCCTCATTTGCTTCAATGGACTCCTTGTGTCAGTATCATTCACTGGGTCCTTGCTCTTTGTGTTCTGGGTGCCTGTGGAGTTGGAGTTCCTTTCTCTTAAAATGTTGCTCGTGTTCATTGGAGTCATTGCTCGAGGTAATTTCAATGCAATGCTATCGGTGCTCACTGTTTCATTCGCCCAATCTCGGGCTTCACTTCCATTGTTTTCACTGGTGGGGGGTAGAGGGGCTGTTGGAATAAGTTGCACTACTGATTTTTTACCCCACTTTTTTCTCTGTTTCTGCTGTTTATGTCCTACGTTCACCTGCGAAATTAACAAAAGCTAAATGATTAATACCA